>JAODAL010032512.1:0-46840 GCA_025379985.1 Phyllomedusa bahiana | reverse complement strand
ATGTTATATAAAAAACAAAATAAATTCACACGGGCTTAAAAAGGGCCAAAAAAGGGACATTCGGGGGTACAAAAATTCTTGGGTCCCACGACATGGATTATCAGGGACGATCCGTTATATTTAGTCGGAAATTTTGGATAGGATACATTTGAACTCTAACGCATCTTTATAGATATGACGTTGATTTCAAGAGCTTTGAATGGATGGGGCATTGTGTTTCCTTTTGGCATGCGCAGTGCATTGTTATGAACGCCAGGCGCCGCGTGGTCCGGGCCGGATTTTGGTGCATGCGCGGTGTCATTTCCGGCGATTTTAAAACCGGAAGTGAAAAGGTGTTTCACTTCCGGCATGCGCAGTTTGAACACCCGGGAACGCCGCAAAAACCATGAGCGGGAAAGTATGCACCTGGAATCAGGTATATAGTGTTACTATCTATTCGTAAACACGGGGGAATTGTTTATTATACATCTGCGGGGCCTTTTAAGACATAAAAAGAAGGCAGAGACAATTTTGCTCTGTATCCCTCTTATCTTGGGTGCCAGCGTACTAGAGGTGCTGCGGGAACTATCGTCATTATACCTGGCAGCACTTGAGCTAAGTATCAGTTCACTTACCCTAATTTGGAAGTACATGTGTTGTAGTAAAATTGCGTTGTAATATAGCGTATTCTTTTTCCACAGTGAGAAATTTTTGAATCCCCTGATGAACCCTAAAATTTTGTATGGGGGAAACGCTTCGGGATAGCTGGGATTTAAAGGTGTTATACACGCATGTAGTGACATTGTCTGTCATTAAAGCGGAGCCGCTCTTTATCGGGCGATTACTCCACTGGCAGATAGTGTACAGTATGCTGTATCATCTAGGTATGCAGTGGTAATATATAGGGGTTTAGATATTAAATATTTTAAATAGTCTAGTAAAAGTTATGTTTTAACAGGGATTATTATTTGCAGTGATATATTGGTACAAATCCTCTGTTCATATAGAATTTGTAGTATTTTTTAACAGAATCACCACAATAAGTGAAAAAATTTACTGTTTGCCACAGATAGCAATATCCCAAGAGACTGGAGAGGCTGGATTTGAGATGTATGTAGGGCTGAAATACACAAACACTGGATTTGACACAGAATTCTCCACAAAAAGTGAATAAATTAACTCTTGGCCACAGATTAAAATACCCCCACCATTCTGAAGTTGATGGATTTCAGGCATGAAATACATACACTCTGTATTTGACTCAAATTCCCCCACAAAACAAAAAGAGAAATTAACCATTGGTATAAAATACCCTACAGAATGAATAAGATGAAATTTAGGCGTATGTGGGTAAAAATACACACACCCTATATTTTACTCCAAATTACCCCACAAGCAATAGGCTAAATTAACCTATGGGTATTAAATACCCTACAGAAAAACCAGATGTAATTTAGGCGTATATAGGGCAAAAAAAATCAGGCACCCTGTATTTTACTCCAAATTACCCCACAATCAAGAGGTTAAATTATGCCTTGTATATGAAATATCGTACAGATTTAACAGATATAAATTAGGCATATATGGGACCAAAAAATACAGACACCCTGTATTTTAGTGCAAATTAACCCACAATCAAGGGGTTAAATTAAGCCCTGGGTATTAAATACCCTACAGAACAACCAAATGTAATTGAGGCACATATGGGACAGAAGTACACCCACCCTGGACTTTAGGGAGAATACCCTAAAAACAAACTAAAACAAAAAAAATAACGCTGGTTAAATAACAAGCGTTCAAATGACACACACTTGTGATGGTCTTTCCCCCCAGTCGCTGATAAAACGAGTTTGTTTTAACAATAAGTTCCCATATAAGGCTGCACAGCAGCGAGATGCTTATGACAGGACACACACTGAGAAGTGTGAGGATTAAGATGATGTCCGTATTTGTAGGGCTGTGACGTCACAGAAGCCCGCCGGTCGCTGATTGGCTTTTATGTCTGCACATGTCATTGAGGGTGTTCCTTTCTTCCTCCCAGAGTTCTCTGCCCCATGTAACACCATGTGCTCGCGGCCATTTTACTACTCAAAAGACGCTTCGTACCCGCGCATCACCCTAAACTTGGGCTTCGTACAGAACCGAAGTTTTCCTGAAATTCAAAACGAATTCCACTTCTTTAGAATCGATTCGCCCAGCTCTAGTCTTGATAAAATGCTGTGTTTTAGTATGACCCGCAGATGACAGGCGCCACTCTTAGAATCGTTTCATACTTCACTTCTCTGGGCAGTTACAGGGGGAAAACTGACCAGATAACTGAAGTGGGAACGTAGCCTGACAAGCTAATGTCAGCGCCAGCTCGAAAGGACTGAGCTAAGGGCCAAGATCCTACTATAGCGTCAAAGAACGCAATAGCAGGCACAGGTCGCAGCACAGAAAGGGGACGTCACAGCAGTGGTCACTCCACAAGGCCAGAGCTTCCTGTGTCATCTAGTGGAAATGTGTTGACCACCAAACCAATGGTTCTTGAATGGTTTACTAGGTCATCCACTTTCTCCCAGATGACATCTGTCAACACCGGCAAAGAGTCGGTGGGTCCGTAAGACACAACCTTTAGTTGGCATTGCCCGGGAGCAGGTCAGGGGCCCTCACCTGTCTTCAACCCGACTATGTCCCATTCGGTTCCCACAGCCAGAGAACCACTTTGTGCTGTGGGCTCTGCGCCACTGTACAGCAAGGACAAACTATTTGAGGACAGTGGGCAGCAAAGAGATGGGGAAGACATCTGCTGCTTCTTGCAGAAGCAGACAAGTAGTGATGAGGAGAGTGGCATGGGGTGGTTATGTTGTGAGTAGTCAGGCTCTATACAGCGAGACAGCGGTGACAGGCAAACATTATTCGATGTAGCCGATCGCACTTTGGAGCCAGGTGAAGCAAGCAAGGCCTGGACAAGGTATTCTGGTGCCCTAGTTAAACAAGGCATAAAGTGCCCCCCAAATGGAAAATGCAGCCCACTCCATGCCTCCTTGCGCCCTCTTTTCTGCCTGGGATGAAGTGGCGCCCTAGGCGATCACCTGCCTCCGATTACCCATTGTCCTGGCCCTGGAAGCAAGGGCTTCTTCATCATCATCATCAGGAGAAAAGAGTGGCACCTTGAGCGTCAGGCAGTGGCGGAGTCAGAAAGTCGGTAGTGCACCGCCCACTTTGCAGGTCCCAGAAAGTAGCGGTGCAGGGGCTCACCGAGGCAGCGGCAGTCAGTCAGTGCGGAGCATTGGTGAGAAAATCACCTACTTGGCGGTATGGCAGTTTTCTGCCAAGGCACCTGAGGAGGTGAACATGGCTAAGTGTATAAACTGTGGGCAGAAAGTAAAGCATGGACAGGGACCTAACATTGGCACCACAGCCCTGCGTCGACATACATTGGCCTGGGAGAAACGTGTCTCAAATGTGGTGTTCCATCCTGCCACAGCAGAAGCACCCAGTGGCACGCCTCCCATTTCAGTCAGTCAAGGCTCCACCACCTCTGCCGAAGGGAGTTGTCTGTTTTTCCCATCATCTACTGGGATGCTCCTGCTCCTCGCCACTCATGACGCCAGCAGTCGTTCACCGAATCAGTTGCCAAGAGACAGTATGCGTCTAGTCATCCTACGGCGCAGAAGTTGACCATGCTCCTGTCCAAGCTGGTGGTACTACAGTGCCTCCCTTTGCAATTGGTGGACTCTGCACCATTCAGAGCACTGATGGCTTGTGCCGAGCAGAGGTGGAGAGTCCTAAGCCGTCATTTCTTTTAAAAAAAGGCATTACCAGCCCTGCACAAATATGTAGAAGAAAGGGTGGGCCAGTCCTTGAGCTTGTCAGTGTCTTCCAAAGTACACGGCAGCGCGGACATGTGGAGCTGTAACTACGGTCAGGAACAGTACAAGACCTTTATATTTCTTTGGGCGGATACATAGATCCCTTTTAATTGCATATTTGGTAAGAAGCAGGATTTTTTTTTGTATAGACTGGATAAAACAAATTGCTCTTTATTTAGTATTATTGGAATTCTGTTTCAAGCTATTAATATTTGACAATTGAGTCTTCTTATTTTTTGGCTGTAAGATGTATTATGGGTTTCAGATTTATTTTATGAGAATTTGGTAGTTAGTACAAAGTTTTGGAGGAGATAAATTGTTATTAATCTTTCTGATAAAGGTGGTAATTTTATATTGAACACTAAGCAGGTGCACTAGACTCTGAGAAGACTTTAGGTAAATTATATATATATATTTTTAAGATTTTTATTATGAATATATATCTTAGTCCCAAATGCAGTTGATAAAAATGCCTGATGAGGTAGTCATAATTAGGGATGAGCGAATCGAATTTGGAAGAAATGAGCATTCAGGCGTGTATGGGGCAGAAAGACACACCATTTATTTGACTCAAATTACCCCACAAACAAGAAGAGAAATTGATCTTTGGTATAAAATACCCTACAGAGTGAGCCAGATGGAATTCAGGCGTGTATGGGGCAGAAACACACACACCCTGGATTTTATGGAGAATACCCCACAAACTAAAACAAACAAAATAAAAGACGCTGGTTCAGGAACAGGTCTTTCACCCCGGTAGCTAAAAAAACGGATTTGTTTTGCACAGAGTGCAATATAGTGCTTCAGCAGCCAGATGCCTGTGGAAAGGAGACACACTGACAAGTGTCAGAATTTAAGATGGCTTCCCAATTTATAGGGCTGTGACGTCATAGAAGCCCTTCTGTGAACTTCGCCTCTGTGTAGAATCGAATTTTCCCTAAAACTCTAAACGAATTCCACTTTGTTAGAATCGATTCGCAGATCTCTACAAACTATATGTAAACTTTACTCAGCAGGTCGATACAATTACAGCAAAATCAAATTTATATATTTTTTTACATGTTTTACTGATTTAACATAATAAAAACACTTCTATTTAAAAAAATAAACACTTTTTGCATCACCATAGTCTGAGAGTCAGAACTTTTTTACTGTTCGGCTATGTCCACACTGAATCAGATAAAAACCGGCCCTTAACGCGGCCGTTCTTTCTCTGATGCTGGACCGCGGCTTTTGTCACGCTTTGTGAAAAAGCCGCGGCCGCTTCTCGTTTCCCGACGCCCCCCATGCAATAGCATTGCATGGAAGATGTCAAGAAGACGAGAAGCACCGGCGTATGATACAACATGTTGTATAATACGCCGCTGCCGAAAGACGGGCAGAGAAAAGACGAGCTGTGTAGACAGCAACTCGTCTTTTCTATTGCCGTCTATGGCACCACACTGACGATCATATCTCCGGCGCTTTTAAAAAAACTGAAAAGCGCCGAGATACATCGTAATCATGTGCATGTGGACATAGCCTTCTGCATACAGATCTGTGTAGGGGCTTGTTGTTTGTTGGATGACTTGACATTTTAATTGGTTACATTTTGGTGATACACATGACTTTTTGGTCGCCTTTTAAGGCAGAAAACTCAGCAATCCTAGCAGTGATTTTTATTTATTACAGCACTCACCATGTGGTATAAATGACATATTTGTTTTACTGTACAATTACAGTGCTACCCAATTTATATCGTGTTTTTAGATTGCAGAACTTAAAATTTTAAAACAATTTAAACAATGTTTATGCATCACTGTATTCTTATAGCCATAACTAGTGTTGAGCGATTGCGTTGGCTATCGAGATCGATCGATAGTCGATAGTCGGCCGCTATCGATAAGGTTTTTCGATAGTGAGCATCGATTAGCGCGATGACCATTTAAAGTCTATTGGAGAGCAACAACACCTTCATTCATTACACCAAACAAGGTCTGGAGAAGCTGAAATTAACATCCACAACAGTCAAATGGATACTTGCTACACTAAGAGCAACACCCTTAGGTATATAAAAGTCACAGAAAAAAAGTCACCGACCACTTACTATCCCTCTCTTGTTCCACAGCCTGACCCTTAAACTGCATCACACCCACAAATTAAAAAAGGTGCCAGAAGTCAGTATGAACTACTTCGAACCATCCATGTTACTTCGAACTGGAACATTTTGAAATAATCCCTGTCCGCACGCAGCAAGAGCTCAAACCTGCATGAACCGCTCAATTTAAAAAAGTGACGCAAAAAGGAGTCTTTCAACCACCCATTTTAGTTTTCACTGACATTGCACAATACCTGTCCAGGGGCCACAGCATGAGCCCCAAACCTGCATGACCCCCACATTTAAAAAAATTGCAAGAAAAAGGATCATTCAACCACCATTTTAGTTTCACGGACATTGACTATACCTGTCCTAGGGACCACAGCATGAGCCCACAAACCCTGCATGACCCCACATTTAAAAAGTGCACGGAAAAAGGAGTCTTTCAACCACCTATTCAGTTTACGTGTGACATTGACTAGACCTTTCCTGGCCACAGCATGACCCCAAACCGCATGGCGACCCCCAACACATTAAAAAGTGCCAAAGAAGGAGTCTTTTTCACCACCATTTTAGTTTCACTGGACATTGACTATACCTGTCCTGTCCACAGCATGACCCCAAACCTGCATGACCCCCACAATTTACAAAAATGTGCCAGGAAAAAGGAGTCTTTCAACTCACCATCTTTAGTTGAACTGGACATTGAACTATACCTGTCCTGGGCCTACAGCATGACCCAGCCGGAGTTACCAGTGGGTGCGGTGAAAGCCCAGGCTGGCGTCCGTCATCTATTAATACGCATTTACAAATGCCCTGATGAAGCAGCAACGAAAACTGTCGTGCTGAAGCAGAGTGCTTAAGCGTAAAGTGTGAGAACTCCAGCCTTCACCTGTCACAGTCAATACCTGGTATGCCTAGCCCCACCGTAATGAGTGTGGACCAATTGAGCTTCACTTGGAAATACTGGTACGGTTAACGCTCCTTTAACACCCATGTGCCCTTAATCTTGGGCATTCTTTTTCTCATTTTACTCAACGTGCTGGAGGAAATGGTCCTCTGTACGTATGTTTCTCTGTCTGTGCTCCATACTCATTGTCCCTCTGAATAACCTACATCTGGTCATGTTTTCCTGTACCTCCCTTGTACAATTCAGAGGAATTTTTTTTACACCAGTATTTTGTACATGCAAGTTTTTTAGTACTTTAATTCTAGAAAACACATTTTTTAAAATAGGATGGAATCCACCCATGTCTTTGGTCTTTCTCTTTTTTTCATTGTATTAAATAGGGTTGTCTCAATACAGGGATTGATAGCTATGTCAAAATCTTGCAAAAAACAAGTCATTTTGCAATATGTGTCCATTAACAGTGTCCTACCTATTCCTGTTTCTGACAGCACCTCACCCTTGAGCCACTTTTCACCAATTGGTGAAGAACAAATGTCTGTTTAGAAACAACAATTTTTAGAATATGACACTATAGTATAGCTTGCATGTCACAGCAAAAAGCCCCCAAAAATTCAAAGCATAGACCCTTGAGCCACTTTGGTCAATTGTGAAGAACAAATGTCTGTTAGAAACAACATTTTTTCTAGAATAGACCCTGTAGTATAGCTGCATGTCACAGCAAACTGCCCCAAAAATTCGAAGCTTGACCCTTGAGACCACTTTGGTCATATTGTGAAGAACAAATGTCTGTTAGAAACAACATTTTTTTAATAATAGGTCCCTGTAGTATAGCTGCATTTTCAAAGCAGTCTATGACCCAAAAAATTATAAAAATAGACTTCACAGGCCTCACTGTTAAAAAATTGGTGAGAGGTAGAAATCCATTTGCTTAGAAGCCACATTCTGTTATCAAAGACCATGATTATTGCTGTATCTCACAGCTACATGACCCCAAAAAATTATAATATGAACTTCTCAGCCACTATTAAAAATTGTGATGGAGAAATGCCAACTTAGAAGCCACATTTCATGTTCCAAAGGACCATAATATAGCTGTATCTCACAGCAACATGACCCCAAGAAAAATTATATTACACACTCTGCAAATACACACACACGAAGATGAGGAAATTGTGGAGGGAGGAGAAGTATGTTATTACACAGAAATCAGATAATAGATCAAATTGAGCGCTTTATAATCGTAAAAATCGTACTAAATAGCGCAAACTACTCTAGAACCATGTAGAGACACACACACACAGCGACGAGCATATTATATAATGCGCATCAAAAAAATTACAATGCGAAAACTATACTACACACATGTAAGTAAGTGGGTAAAATGGGATTACGGTGTTTGTGATTGAAACCGTGATGGAATTTTATCATTCGGTAGGCGGCGGGGGGTGGCGAATGAAATAACAAAATTTATCTGTTGGGAAAAGAGAATAAAAAATTGCAGTAAGAAATGATCATTTTAAAAAAAAGTTTTTCAAGAGGTCCATTTTCTTTTGAAAAGAATGTGAAGTAGACTGGCAACTAATCGGTGACCTCGGCAAATTGGCCACAACATCATCAAGGATCCATGTCCCCTGAATTCATCTTGATGAAATCAAACGATCCACATTATCTGTGGAAAGCCGGATGCGTTTGTCTGTAAATTACTCCTCCAGCTGTGCTGAAGGTCCGCTCAGATATGAACGCTGGCTGCTGGGCAGGACAACACCTCGTAGGCGTGGACAGCCACTCGGGCCATTCGTCCATTTTGGATACCCAGAAGTCTATTGTGTCCGGAACACATGCAAAAACATCGGTGTTGAGACCAGATAGGTCGTGCACCATTATCTAATCTGATCTCTGTGTGTTGGATTGTGGGCCTGCATGCCATGCGTTGGTGAGGTGGTAAACAAAGATGGCCAGAGGTCACACGATTAGGCTTCTGCCACCTTGCCCTGTCTCTGCCGCTACGCCTACCTTGGCACTCTACTGCTGTCCACGTCGCTGATTTGTTTCACCGTGACATTTGGGGAACGTGAATCAGACACAACAGATGTCTTCACATTATCAATCAGCAAGGTCACCATTCCTGCTTTAAACTCTCGTATTTGGGTGGGTGGAAAGGAAAGTGCTGATGTTTTGTGTTTTGTACCCGGGATCCAGGAGGGTGGCCACCCCGTAACTGTTGTTCATTTAGATGGCCTTAAGCGAGGATCAATGTTGGAGGAAATGGAAGCATCCAAGCACTCCATCTGATGAGATGGAGCCTAGATTTCCCAAGCCCTCTGTCGAGGGGCAATAGCAAACTGATCTCCACATCATCCTCCTCACCCTCAAATTCGCGCCAACCTCTTTCCAAGGCAGGACGTCGGTAACATCGGTTTCTAAAATACTCTCCTTCTCCACCTCCTCCTCCGCTGCCTCCTGCACAGCTTCAACACAGCCCGCTCTTGCCTGAATGATGCACCCTGAGAGACTGATGCGCCACTGGCACTAGCCTCTGGACCCCGAACCACTGCCTAATGAAGACGATGAAATTGTGGAAACTGCTCGGGCCTTGTGGATTGACGGAGAGAAAGGCTCCAGTGTCCGTCTCTCCTCCGTCGCTGGCGGACCAGTTGTTTCAGAGTGTCCAACGATCGTTCCAAACTAAGATCACCACAAGCTCATGTTTGGACAAGGGCATCGTCCGCACTGACCATTTTGGTGGCTTCTTCAAAAATTGGCAAGGAGATAGTGCAGAGCTACCTTTGCACCTGCCTCCACACTCGGGTTTCAACACCCCGAGGGCCGTACCGCTGCTTGTCAGGCCATAGTGTCACTTCGTACTCGTAATGGCATTGCGCTGCATGCCACAACGCTGGAGTCATGTGGAGGGTGAATTTCCAAGCTTGATGCCACGTCAAAAATGAGATCGGTTGACGGGGAGGCCGATCTGACGTTGCAACGCAGCGAAAAAAGGGGTGTGAAAAAAGAAAAAATAAGGGGGGGGGCGGGACGAAGCAGGGTGTGAACGGCGGAGTGTGCGAACTCATACCTCGAGCCGCCTTCAGCAGGCAGTCCAGACCCGGGGAGCTCTTTAGAAATTTCTGTACGACAAGGTTCATGACATGTGCCCAGGCAAGGGATGTGCTCCAGCCTACGCGATCTTTAAGGTCGGCCAGTAGAGATTTCGCCGTTATCGCACACCACCTTGCCTGCACAAGTTCTTGTCACCCACCAGCGCTCGGTCCGTTGCTTAGACCTACCACAGCTCCTGACCTGTGTGTGGACTTGGTCTTCCAAGGCAGATTAATTTCAACACGGCCTGTGTCTCTGGGCGACGTGATGCACCAGAGGACCTTGTGGAAAGAGCCCGCACCATCCCTTGCGGTTTTGAAGAGCGAGCGCCGACCTGATATCCACCGTCACCCCCAGAGACATCCGCACCCGATCTCACCCAGTGAGCTGTCACAGGATATAGCGGCCTTGTGCCTGTGCCTTACTAGTCCATGTGTTCGGTGGTGAGATGGACTTTCACTCCGGACTCAGATGCAGACAACGCTCTTGAAATTTAGATACAAGTGCTGGCCAGGGCATGGGATGCGGCTTTTTCTGGCAAAGAAATGCCTGCTCGGCATCTGGTATTGGGGGCCAATGCGAGGGCCATACGTGTCGGAACATATCTGTGGTCCACCAGACGGAAAGGCAACATTTCCAAGGCCAAAGCCTGGCAAGTAGCCGACATTCAGGCTTTTGCTTTTGGGATGGTTTTTGGGTTAAAGTGTTTCTTCTGCTCCCAAACCTGGAAGACGAAGCTGCTGCTAGACTGCCGCTGTATGCGTGCAGGTCCGTCAAACTGCGCGAAGGAGAAAGTGTAGGGATGGGTCTCGGTGGTGCTGGTGGGAACTCGTGCGACGTGGAGGCTGAAGCGGAGCTGATCCCTGATCAGTAGACATGGCAGCAGAGGAACCTTGTGTGTGGCGGAGGAGAGGAGAGCGAGACAGAGTGTGAACCAGTGGTTGGAGCCCGACGTCGTCTGGCCTTTTTGGCAACAGTGGTCCCTCCATTTCAACTCAGGCTTTCGCTGCATGTGACTATACAGTTTGTTGGTGTTTAACACCTTAAGGTTCGTGCCTCTACTTATGCGCGTTCACGGCAAAGGCGACATATGACATCGCTGGGGAATCAGAGGCATGCTCAAAAGAGAGGCCAGGCTTGAGAGTCCTGGACCTTTTAGACGGCTATAAGCAGGAGCGGTGGTTTGCGCTGACCGTGGCTGGCGGAATCATAATCAGCGGACTTTCTGCGACCGCCTCTCCCTTTTTGTGGCGGGACCCGATTGACACAACCCCAACGGTCTTCCTCCTCGTCCACTGATGAATCGCTCGCAAGCAAATTCTGTGGAAAAGACCAGATGGATCCGTCAATGTCATCATCATCTACAGCACAGGTACTTGCGTCCTGACTTTCTACATCCAGAGCTGCGGGTCCTACAAGCAAGGGGCACTGCAAGGCGTTGCCGACCGCCCGGGATTTTTTGCATTGACCGTCTTCGCTTCACCCTACCTCAGATGGCATCAGTAACTGGGCGTCAGAGCAGACGTAAATCATCCTCTTGATCTTTAACATGCCTTCTGCCCCCAACCGCATTTTGGTCATCAAAGAGGCTCAGACAATGGATTATCCACATGTGGGTAACAGAGTTGACATTTGGGCTGCTTCATGTTTGGACGAGCCTGATGATGCAGATGGTACGAAATTTGGCCGTGACCTTCAAATGACGAGGAGGTAAGACTGCTAGATGCAGGTTGCAATAACCAACTAAGGACAGATTGCGACGATGTTCGTACTTTAGATTCAAAGAAATAAGGGCCCTGACCCAGCGATGACCAGGCCTGAACGGTCCTGCAACTGACGATCCGCGGCAATGCGCGTTGTCGCCAGCACTGGAAGTAGCACTTCTTCGTACTCTAACCTCCATGCACCCCCCTCTTTGCTCGCTTACCACCTGTCATTTCGCTCCATGTTTTCAGTAAATATAAAAATTTGAGAGAGATGGATTAGTTTTTTGGAATGTCTCTTATTAAAAGACGGCAAATCACAGCTATTCTCAAATCACACTAATCAAAACAAAATTTCAGGATTAAAATTTAACTGCAATGTGTCTATCAACATATCTGGAACTGGTGCAAAGAGGTCCAAAAAAACACTATTCTAGTTATGTTTGTATAGAATAAACGGTATTTTTTGCACCTTCAATTCACCTGTGGTGGAATATAGAATTGCTGTTTTAAGATTTACCAAATGCTGCGTCAATGAACAGTGCTGGGTGCGCAAAGTCAAAAAACCACACGTAACAGTTTTATTTTTTGATAAAAATAAACGGTATTTTTTTGCACTTTTCAATTTCACCAGTGGTGAATATAAGAAATTGCTGTTTTAAGATTTACGTAGATGCTGCGACAATGAACAATGCTGGGTTGCGCAAAAGTCAAAAAACACGTAACTGTTATGTATTTTGGATATAATAAACTGTATTTTTTAGCACCTTTCAATTCACCGTGTGAATATAGAATTGCTGTTTTTAAGATTTACGTAGAATCTGCGTCAATGAACGGAGTGCTGGGATGCGCAGAAAAGTCAAAAAACACGAACTGTTATTTTTGATATAATAAACGGTATTTTTTGCTCCTTTCAATTCCCCTGTGGTGAGTATAGAAATGGTGTTTTTAAGAAAAATTAAAACCGGTAGGATGCAGCGTCAATGAACAGTGCTGGGTGCGCAAAAGTCAAAAAACACGTTAAGCAGTTCTGGTTTTTGAATAATAAACGGTATTTTTTGCACCTTTCAATTCACCTGTGGTTGAATAAGAATGCTGTTTAAGATTTACGTAGATGCTGCTCAATGAAACAGTGCTGGGTGCCGCAAAAGTCAAAAAACACGTAACGGTTATGTTTTTGAATATAATAAACGATATTTTTTGCACCTTTCAATTTCCACCTGGTGTTAATATAGAATTGCTGTTTTAAGATTTACGTAGATGGCGCGTCAATAACAGTGCTGGGTGCGCAAAGTCATATAAAATAAAAAAAAAAAAAAAAAAAAAAAAAATCAAAAAACACGTAACTGTTATGTTTTGATAGTAATAAACTGTAATTTTTGCACCTTTCAATGTCACCTGTTGGTGAATATAAGAATTGCTGTGTTAAGATTTACGTAGTCATGCTGCGTCATGAACATGCTGGGTGTCGCAAAAAGTCAAAAAACAACGGAAATCCTTGGGGCTGGACTACAAGTTGCTGGTTTGTAATTTTAAGTGCAAGGTGGATATATCAACATTCCCCAATTGTAATGGGAAAATTGAACACCTATCAGAAATTGGTATACTGATAATAAAATGGGAGTTTTGCAGCTAACAAAGAGACCTTGCATTTACTAGAAATGAAGTTTATCCAATAATAAGGTTCAGGCAGTCACCAGTATCCAGGAAATATTCAATATGCAAACTGTTAGATAATAAAGTGATATTCCACTACCAATGTCTACACTAAGTCTTGTGAACTTTTATCCAGGATGATAGCAGAGACTATAGATATAGCTTGTCTGTGTTCGCCGCGGGGCCCCCCCCCCACTCCCACCGCCGTGAATTTACAGCGGTAGATGCAGCTCTTAAAATTCTCTAGCTAACTACATAAAATTTTCAATATCCCTAATCTAACTAAATATGGAAGGATCACAGCTAATAGTAGAGGTTTCTCTTGGGTGCAGAAATAGACTAATTTTCGCTGAGTGTTGGCCACGGGCAAACGCAGGTCCTATCCCTATGAGACGCTGAGAGACACTGAGGCTGAAACAGGAAACACTGTTCTATGTAAAACGAGGTCATGTGATTTTTCCAGCCAATCGCAACCATACACATCCCAGTCATGACGTCGCACCGTCGCACACACATCTCATCCTGCTCTATTCTGTAATCTCATTTGCTGGCCGCCAAAATTACAGGAAGCGCCGAAAAAGGCGCGATTCTTAAATAGATATGCACATTTTTTTAACCTTAATTTATCGCATGATCTGGAAATTTCAATCACCATAAAAACCTTGCCGATTTCAACTTTGTCGATAAAAATCGCTCAACACTAGCCATAACTTTTTAAGTGTTCTGTATACGTAGTTACATAAAGACTTTTTTGCAGGATATACTGATGCGATCATTGGTGCCATCTTGGTGTTTTTATGACTTTGTGATCACTCTCTATGCTATTTAATGTGCAACAGGATGAACCAAAATGGGATTGATGCTAAAATGACAACAGAAAAAATGCACTCAAATTGGATATCTACCCAAAATGTAAATAGGGCCATATGGTGTCAAATAGTCAGAGTAATTTTTGCAGATCAAGAGATTCAAATTTGTCAGTGAAAAAAACATAAAACCGACAAAAGTGACAAAAATTTAAATTGACTATAAATCAACTAATAAAAATCAGACATTGCAATTGAATTGTGGTTCAACCGAAAATAAGAATAATTAAAAAAAGTAATGAAACTGGCCTGGACCAAAATGCTCATACCCCTAGAAAAGATTGAAAATCATTTGACCATAGGGACATGTTAAACTAAGGTGTGTCTTGTTATTAACATGACAGGTGCATTTAAATTTATAATAAGTCAGAATGCCTATGTAAAGGTTTAGAGATTAAAAAAACAAAAATTATTAACAAACGTTAAAAGTAAAGACCATAAAACTATCTCCAAACAGAGTCTCCTGTTACTACAGTTGCACATTATTCAGAAGTTTTAGGTCTAAGAGACTGTAGCCAACCGTCCTGGACAGTGCCACAAGAGGAAAATGGATGACAAATTGAAGTGATGGATAATATAAATGTATAAATGGCAACCAAAGAGCTGAGAATAACATCCACAAAGATTAGTGGCGAATTCCAAGGTCAAGGTACATTTTAGATGTGTATTATACAACAATGTTAAATGGAAATAAAGTGTCACAACCAGAATCTTTTTGACGTTCCCATCAGACAGAGAGATACCAGACGGAGATATACCAACTCCTATAGGTACCTTATAACCATATTACCTCCATAGGAATAACATTGGAGGTTCAGGTACCTGTCCTTTGAACTTTAAATGTGTTGTGGAATGATTGGTCTTATTGATCCCTTTTTGACCATGTTCAGATGAATAGGATGATGCATTGATATATGGAAATATATAAAAAATTAGTTTTGACCCACTGAGGAGTCCCTGAAATTGGGACGAAACGCGTTAGGGGCATGTGTTGTGACACTTTATTTACATTTAGCATTGTTGTACAATACTGTTACTAGTCCTTTGATTATCCTTTTGGAGAGATTTATCCCTGCCCTTTTAATACTATCTAAGAGAGGGTAGGGTGAGCTATAGGGATTATCAGAGGAGAAGTGTGAGGTCGTCCTTTTTGGGGCAGGGTCTCCGCTAAGGGATCATTATTAGCGTCAGATATTATAGGAGACTGCTATATAGACTGTACCTATGTGTGTCCCTATTGAGGTAGTATGATAGATAATATTTTAATTGTAGTTTATTAAAGGTTATGTTTTAAAGAAATATTTTTTTCTGTTTTGCACTTTTGATGGTTATATTCCTGTGTTCTATACATGTGGGAAGTTTTCTATTTTATACAATATTTAACTAAATGTGAGGGCTGTACTCACTTTTGTGAGTTTATATTTGAGGTGTTGCAAACAAAGTTGGTGATTGTCAAGCTCTCTGTCAAGATGGTCGATTTGTAGGCTGCTTAGCCTACACTGATTAGTGTAGGGTTTGGAGTAAAAAGGATCTGCAGTTTTCACCCTATATCTCAGCCAGGAGCTATGGACTTTATTGCAAGGGGATCCCGAGACTATAATTTCCAGGATAGTGACCAGTTGGCAGCAGGACACAAAAGGTCAGTAACAAGACGGACAATGAAGACCAGGCATGAAATGTGAAATAGGAATATGCACAGAGACCAAACACACAGCCAGAAACATGGACACCAAGAGCTGGTATCTGAAACAAAGGTTACAGGATTGTAGCCAGGAGCTTGAACATGGTCACAGCACAGGAATGTAATCACTGAACAAGAATTTAGTTAAGGGTCGTCAGCTGTGGAGCAGTTCAGGAGTAGCCAGGGGCAAGCATCAGGTGTCCATGGATATGGCAGGAACTCAGAAAGTTTTCAACAGTAGCCAGAAATCACCTATAGGAGTAATACTACAAGTTCAACCAAACATTAGCTGTTGCTCTAACCTTTGATTTACTAATATATGTTCATTTATACTTTTTGGTAAAAGTTTCCTTCAATGGGTAAGAAAATTAAAGTCAAAGATCCAAATAAAGAACTAGTTAAAGGGGTTGTCTCACTACAAGGAGCTTTTTATGTTAAAATCTTGCAAAAAAAAAGTCACTTTGCAATATTGTCCATTAACATGTCCTACCTATTCCTAGATTCCCCCCTTTTTGGGCTGCACACTCCTCAGGTCGTTTTAAACTACAGACTGTTTGAGTCTCTCTGATAGGCTGTCAGCACTGGATTGCTAAGCTACAGACCTGGCTTCAACTGCAGACCTAGTAAAGTCTGTAAACACGCCCCTGAATTCAAAATGAAACCAAGAACAGGACGAATCAATGTAGTGAGACAACCCCTTTAATGATGAATATGTATGAAACATTGTGAAGTAGTAGTAAATTCTTGTTAGTAATATTGCCAAAGTAATCAAGGTGACAGAAATAATTTTTTGGCAATGGGGTTCATAGACTATCTAAAATGTCCCGGGGTCCTTGGGGGTGTTTTCCCAAATTTTTTTGGGATTAATAATGCAGATGCTTTAAATTTTTTAAAACAAAAACTATATATAGAAACCAAACTAAGTAACGAATCACCTCTTTCCTCACCCCTTGGGCTATTCAAAACACAGCTAAAAAAAACATTGCTTTTCAAAGCATTTAAACATTCCCCATAATTTTTGGCAATAAAGAAAATTGAAAAAAAGTGTCTTTACTTCCAAATTTTAAAAATCAAATATTTGGGGCCCTTATTGTACTTTTTAAGACTTGACATCTTCCGGAAAACCCTTTCTTAATATGTATTTAGTAGTAAACCAATTATTTTCTAGATAAAATGTTAAGTGCTCTTAATATCTCAGATATTAGTATTACGTTTTTGATTTGATAAAGAGATGGTGCTCGTTGACGCATTGATTGCATATAAATAACCCTGATGTTTTGTTTGGGTTTTTTTCGATTTACAAAACCAATTAACTTTTGATGCCCCTCGTAAAGGGTTAATCTTATGGTTTGTCATTTCTCCCCTTTCCCACAAACTCCTGCTTGCCCGAGGCACGGAAGCACTCTAAAAATTTTGTACAACACTTTGGAAGCAAAATGTATTATATAGTTTTGAGAAAGTATCATTATTTGTTAAATCTTTTCTCAGATGCAGCTTTTTTCCAATGTACCAAAAGCGAAACACATTACAGTTAAACGATCAAAAAATAGCACTTTTTATTTAAAGGGCTTTGAAGATTTCTCTGAAATCATAGATATTGAACGGGGAAACATCACCACCCCAAAGTAACAATCCAAGGTAAGGGTATTATCGAGAGGAGTTTTTACAAAAAGGGAAACTGCTGTTCTTGTTTTTAAGACCTGAAAACCTTACCTTGAAACATTTCTCAGACAAAAGCAGATTTTTATTTTATCGCCACTTGTGATGTTAATAGGCTAAAGCATATTTCTCTTTTATGTCACTCTGTTACAGCAAACACAATACCGCATATTATACTTTACTCAGATGCTGTGCTTCACACTTTAGAACAATACAAGTCTTCTGAATGTCTGACTCTACAAGTTTAAAAAGTAATTGTGATACATGAGAAACCTGCCTCTAAGAGGAAGAAGCCACTCTTAGAACACCAGTTCCATGGATCATGGGATATATATGAGTAAATCAAAAAGAAAAGAAAGAAAATCAAGAAGATAGAAACCTAGAAAATGACAAAAAAAATCAGTGATAACATCAGCAGGTGTCTGTTTGATGGAAAATTTAGCTTTTTTTTTTTCCTATAAACCCCTTGATCCTGCATTTTTTATCTTTCATTTCCTTGCATGGGAGTGTTTTCCAAACAAGTTTCCCAATACATGAGTCCACTTACAAGTTCATTCATGCTTCTTGCAGTGTGTGCGAGATATGTATTCATTACTGTGAGCTCAGTGGGTACAAAATTTGGAACTTTGTACAGAAGCATTCCAGCTTGGTCTAACAACCATCACAGCGATACATACCACCATATACTTAAAAAGAAAGCTGACTACTATATAATGTTGGTGAATTGCAGTGTGTTTTTGGAGCTTAACTAAAAGAATACTATTAAAATAAATTCTCTATATTGTATGTACCATAATAGTCAAAAAATATTTTTAGTAAACGCATATGCACCCTTTTACAACAGTTTGGCCTCGTTGCAGGAAGACAGCCACACAGGGCGTCCCAGCCCTATTCACAAGAATATCGCAAAACAATTTTGGGACTGGGGATCGCCACTAGGAAATACAATATAAAAAATTCAAGCTTTTAAAAGTATTTTCATAAAATCCACAACCTTTAGCTTTTGCCTTCAGGGATTTTCCAAAAGTTTTAAAAACTTTTTAAACATCCTCAACTTCATCGCTCACCCCCGAGTTTTACATAACATCCCTATTTTGACTCAAATGGGATACAAAGTCCTTAAAGTAGATATTTATAAAACAGTGGAACTCACTGCCTCATCTCACCCGACTGGGGATCGTCTGGCTGAGACGTTTCGGGAGACCGCCCCCTTTTTTCAACATACCTGAGGAAATGGTTTTGGGCCCCCTTTTTACCCATCAGGTCACGTGATCCTTGTCACATAGTATATACGTTCATACTTAAAACAACATAACATGGATTAAAATATACTTCCATATACACACAAATATATATCTGCTCGTGAACCTATCATAACATTGTCACTTTTTTCAACATAATATTAACTATCCAAAAAAGTTCAGCTCTATGTACCGAAAGTACACCTCTATCAGAGTGTGAACACACCTCTTGGTATGGGGGGTACCTAGTATTCCGCCTTTATAAAATCAAATTTTAAGGGCTTTGCGACTGCCCCTTTTTAGTTCTAAATAAGCAAGGAAAATTGAAAGCTCGATGGTGATAAGTTGCAGGACTGATAAAAATATTTGTATGCATTTGGAATACCTATATGGCAAAAGCTAAAGGTTGTGGAATTTTATGAAAAAACTATTAAAGCTTGAATTTTTAATATTGCATTCTGTCTACTGGCGATCACCCACGTCCAGAGTTGTTTTGCGATATTACTGAAAAAATATTTTTAGTAAGCATAATGTGGAGACATGCAGCCTATACTCTTTTCATGGGCAATATTCAAAAGCATATAAAAATATTAGTAAACACAAACTGGGCTTAGTGTTTTCTAGATAATCGGATTTGCCGCCATCATCATTACTGTGACCAACAAGAATGGTAAGATGAGTTGTCGCTTGAGTAAAGAAGTCTTTCTATATAACTATAGTTGGTAATTCAATTATTCTTTGTCATGTAGTATGCTTTAAAGGGATATCCTACATTGTACACGGTCACAAAGTAAACAGCAATTTACTATTTAGAGTGATTTTTAATCTCTGATGCTCCAACAGCTAAAAATAGCCAATGGTGGACCTGCCTGAGATATTCCAGGCATAGACATTTACCACCTATGTACTTTATGAGGATTTAAAGAGAGCAATCATCCCTTTTAATTAAGTATTCCCATATTATTTAAACCAACTGATTCCATTAGTTCCCAATTAACAGAAAGTTCACAGATTTTATATTTTCTTACATTACCATAATTCTAGCAACATGATAATTCTACTTGTTCCCTGAACTGAATAGGCACATTAAGCCTACCTACACCATAAGGCCACTAGATAAACATAGCTCAACTACAATTTAAGCTGATCTATACCAGTCTTGAACTGAATGTTGTATTTGGTTGCATTTTTCAAAATTCAGATTTTTTTCCCAACTTTGCAAATAATCACCACCCCGCTCAGTCAGGCAATTTTCAATTGCTGTATTCATATCCTTTCAATTTCTTATGTTGTTAAATAAAATAGAGAAAATAGTCTTTGCGTTACGGAAAGATTAGACATGGGGATAATTCACTATCTTAAGTAAGTTAGAGCGTGTGTGTAACATCATTCTTCATCGTAGAGATGCAAGAAAATCCTTGCTCAGCAGCTTAACACAGAGGTGCTGTAGCTTTATTAATCATTGATTGAACTGTCAGCCGTCCTTTCTCTGCTCAACCCTTCAGGCCTTTAACCTGAAAGTAGGTATTCTGTAATTCCTCTGTTAAGCTACTCTACAGACATATTCAACCACATGAAAACTCCATATAACATGGATTTATCATTAAATTAATTGATAGCATAGTTTCATTTTACAACATTGGAATTTGTTTTTATTTTTTTAACAGTAGAGAAAAAAAGAAAATAATTTTTTTACACAGAAAGTAAGAAGACTTGAAGCCATGTTATTTTGCTCCACTATCGATATTGGAGAGGACTGTCTGCAAACAGAGAATTATTACAGGTTAATGTATTTTAGGATATTCATTGTAACATGTAAGTTAAACATGTTATAAAAGTTAATATTAATTAACATGTGTTCAACATATAGGATGATAGACAGAGACATTTTACTGATCAAAAGTCAGGCTTGAAGGGTTTTAGATCCCATGTATGCTACAAATATCAACCAGTTCGTATATTGATACCTCAGGGATTTCAAACTTTTAGATAAACATTAAAAATATTAAAATTAATTTATAAATACAATAAATAGTTCTAAATAACCAATAAAGCATACATAATTGATATAACCACCTTGAATCAAGTATTTTTTGCACCTGAGCCCTAGAGCCCTAGAACCAAAAGAGGCTCATTTGCCAGTGTCAGACGTTTATATCTTGACATTACTCTTCATGATTTTTCACATGATCATTAAGATTCATTACTGTGGTTCTTAGCCAATAGCTGTTAAATAACAAGATCTTTTATCCCTATATTGTTATATCACTATGGCATCAGTATTATCCTATGGTATATATATATAACCTCTATGCTGTGATATAACTCTGTGTAAAATCCTGTCTGAAGCCAACACTGCGGGAAGATATAGGTACAGGTACAGAACAGGTGGAATCATTATGGGTAAATATACATGGGGGTAATAACAGTAACATAATTCTAATAGGAGTCTGCTATAGGCCCCCAAATATAACAAAGCCCATGGAAGATATACTCCTCAGGCAAATAGATGAAACAACTAATCAGAATGAGGTTGTTATTATGAGCGACTTTAACTACCCAGACATAAATTGGGAATCTGAAACCTGTAGCTCTCACAAAGGAAACATGTTTTTGTCTATAACTAATGATAATTACCTTTCCCAAATGGTGCAGGAACCGACTAGAGGAAAGGCCCTTCTAGACTTGATATTGACGAATAGACCTGACAGAGTAACAAAGGTTCAGGTTGAGGGGCATCTAGGGAATAGTGACCATAATATAATAAACTTCCATTTATCCTTCAATAGAGCGTTTTGTCATGGAGCCACAAAAACACTGAGGAAGGCTAATTTTATCCTGCTTAGAGAGGCCCTAAACCGTATTGACTGGGACAAGGTGTTTAAAAATAGCAGAACAAAAAATAAATGGGAGATCTTTAATAAACATCTTAGGCACCCACTGTGAGAGGTACATACCATAGGGTAAAAAAAATAATTAGAAACAGGAAAAACCCAGTGTGGATCAACAGAGATGTAAAGGAGGCAATAAAAAACAAAAAGAAAGCGTTTCATCTACTAAAACAGGAGGGCAGTGAAGAGACACTAAAAAGCTTTAAGAAAAAAAATGATTAAGGCAGCAAAGCTGGAGACAGAAACACATATTGCCATAGAAAGAAAAAGTAACCCCAAAATATTTTTTAATTATATAAATAGTAAAAAGATTAAAAAAGAACTGAGGGAGAGACTATAGAGGGCAATGAGAAACAAGCAAACCTATTAAACAATTTCTTCTTCACTGTATTTACCGAGGAGGATGACCTTCCTGTTGATGAGCAATGGGAGGAGGTAAATTCCAACTTAAATGTTTCTAGTCTAACCCAGGAAGAAGTGCAGCTCCACCTTAGGATGCTTAAAATAGACAAATCCCCTGGCCCTGACGGTATACACCCGCGTGTCCTAAGGGAGTTAAGTAATGTGATAGATAGGCCCCTATTCTTAATATTTATGGACTGTATAATAACGGGTTATGTCCCAAAGGATTGGCGCATAGCAAATGTGGTGCCAATATTCAAAAAGGGGTCAAAAAGTGTTCCAGGAAACTATAGGTCGGTAAGTTCAACCTCTGTTGTGGGTAAAATGTTTGAAGGTTTTCTAAGAGATGATATCCTGGGTTATCTCACTGAAAATAAATGTATAACACCGTTCCAGCATGGGTTTATGAAGAATCGGTCCTGTCAAATTAATCTCATCAGCTTCTATGAGGAAGTTAGTTCCAGACTGGAATGGGGGTGAGACACTGGATGTCCTATGTCTAGATTTTTCTAAAGCATTTGATACTGTTCCACATAAAAGGTTGGTAAGTATAATGAGAATGCTTGGACTGGGGGAAAATGTGTGCAAGTGGGTAAGCAACTGGCTCACTGATAGGAAACAAAGGGTAGTAATTAATGGTACATATTCAGACTGGATCCCCGTTACTTGTGGGGTACCACAGGGCTCAGTATTGGGCCCTATCCTCTTTAATATTTTCATAAATGATCTTACACAGGGATTGCACAGTAGAATATCGATCTTTGCAGATGATACTAAGCTCTGTAAAGTAATCCACACAATAGAGGATAATGTGTTATTACAAAGGGATCTGGATAGGTAGGAGGCCTGACACTGATAAATGCAAGGTTATGCACATGGGGAGGAAAAATCCATTACATGACTACATGTTAAATGGAAAACACTGGGTAAAAGTGACATGGAGAAGGACTTGGGAATCCTGGTGGACAGTAAACTTAACTGTAGCAGCAAGTGTCAGGCAGCAGCAGCCAAGGCTAATAGGATCATGGGTTGTATTAAAAGGGGCATAGATACACATGATGAGAACATTACTCTCCCATTATAGAAGTCACTGGTTAGACCACATATGGAATATTGTGTACAGTTTTGGGCACCAGTGCACAGGAAATACATTGTAGAGCTTGAACAGATACAAAGGCGGGCAACAAAAATAATAAAAGGACTGGGTGGACTACAATACCCAGAAAGATTAGCAAGATTAGGGTTATTTAGTTTAGAGAAAAGACGGCTTCGGGGGGACATAATAAATATGTTTAAATATATTAAGGGCCAACATAGAGATCTCGCTAAAGATTTATTTATACCCAGAACTGTATCAAGAACAAGGGGGCATCCTCTACTTCTTGAGGAAATAAAGTTTCTACATAAACATAGAAAGGGATTCTTTACTGTTAGAGCGGTGAATCTGTGGAACTCTCTGCCAGAGGAAATTGTCATGATGAATTCACTAACAGAGCTCAAAAAGCGCTTCGATGCATTTCTGGAGCGTCATAATATAGCAAGTTATAGTGACAAGGATTCTGGAGAGGGGTCGTTGATAAATGGATTTATTCGGATTGCCAGATTGGAGTCGGGAAGGAATTTTTTCCCTAACATGAGGACAATTGACTTCTACCTCATGGGGGTTTTTGCCTTCCTCTGGATCAACAGTGTAACACTTTAGCAATACTTTAGCAAAATGGGCTGAACTGGATGGACGTATGTCTTTTTTCGGCCTGTCAAACTATGTAGCTATGTAACTCTTACAGACATTAGCCATGGCATTATTATGAGACTCCTATCCTGCGACATCAGTGTTTTATATAGATGTACTGTGCTATTATTTTGTCTGTTATTTCTATCCCATGATCTCACTTTGTGCATCATTGCATTTTAGTTCATTTTCCATCAGGGTCTAGGAACTTACAAATTGTCAGTGCAGATTCAATTATTAAAAGAAATTCCCCCGCATTTTTCTATGCCAATCAAGTCTGCTTACAAATTTGTATGTAAATCTTTTTTGTTTTTAATAAATAATTATTATTAACTCTTGATCTCAGTGCCAGTGGTATCTTGCCTTTCCAATCTAAGCACCTAGGGCACAAGCCATACCAGTTTCCTTTAAAGGTGTTTTATCAACATCCTGATTATCTTTAAACATGTAGGTAACAGTAAATAAGGACTATTACCAAATACTTTTCAGATTTTTCTTTGTTTTGGAGATAGAGAAGATTTTATCTCCTGCTTTTGTATTCAAACTTCCCTAGGTCGTAACTCCAGACACAGTTTCTTTGCTGTATAGACAGGGAAAACATATCTTAAATTTCTCTGCACCTCTGTTTTTTTAAAGCGGCACATAATGCATCACACATAAAAAAAATGCACCAACACTACAGCCCTTTGCATAGCTCATCAAAATGCATGTAAAAAAATGCCAAGTGAACCTAGCCAAAGAAGGGACTATTGTTAGCTGCCTGAAGAGCGAGGGGATGAATTCTGTCTACATCTCACTCCCAAAAGCACAAACTGGAAGCAAATGAAAGAAAAAAATTAAGAAAATGCTAAAAAAAAAAATAAGAAAATGCTAAAAAAAACACTGCAATTGACATTTCAACATCTGCTAACAGTATTTCAAAAATTCTGGCTTAAAAATAATTCATGGGTTAACCCTTTAAATGACATACAGGCTGATGTATTTCGTTAGGAAGCAAGGGCAGTGACTGCAAAAGAAAAAGTTTTAGAAGACATCTTCCCTTGAGAAATAGAATATTGCACAGCATCTCTCAGATGTAACAGTCATTCTCTTGGGAAACATACAAAAATGTTACTCAAATAGCATTACATCCGTCAAAGACACCCAAGTCTCCAACATCATCTTAAAGGAGGAGAAAAACAATTCCAGTATTTTCAAACCTGAGAATTATATCCTTTATATTTCTCGTCTGGAATAATAAGCATGATTGAGCCAGCATTTTTTCACTCGAAATGAATAATGCATCTTTGAAATTGTCAGGGGAATATCACTATGTTATATAATATGCTTCTTTTTCATTCACAGACAACTAAAGCAGAGTCTTACTTACTGTACTTTATTTTCTGTCAGATGTGCAGGTAGGAGGAGTAATTGTAACCCATTCAAGGAAAAAATTCTTGTACTTGAAAGAGCTATAAAAAGCCAACAGAATATAGTGAAACATCTCACAACTCAGGAGAACCGCACATAAAGATATATTATGGTAGATGATATTGCAAAATACAAGATCTGTTGTGTCTCAATAGTATTTTTGTATAAATGACAGAAATGTAATAAATCTAAAAGATATAGTAAATACATCACAGTAAACAAAAACAAAAGGACTCTGTAGAAATCCTTCACAAATTACTTTAAGTATCATTTATGGGTCAGTAGAAATATATTTTATAGTTTAAAATAGTTTTAACTACTTCTAGACCAGCTGTAATCATTTGTTAAATCTTAAAGTAAACGTCCACCCCCAACACACAAGTAAAATTCAAAATGGTGTTCAATAGGTCAAAACTCCTGCAAGGCAAGGGGTTGTCAAGCAAGATTAAATACTGTTTAATGTGTTGGAAAATAAAAAAATGGATTAACTGAATTGGATGTTCCTGAACATCCAGGACAGCGTGCACGCTTATATTACAGCTGACTCTGGACGATCAGAGCTTGATCTGGGTGCAGCAATTAAGTCCTCAGCTGCCACGGTGAATCGTGAAAGAAAAAACAGAGGGAGAGAGCTCCCTCTGTCTCCATCGGAACTGCAACGCAATCACGAGCTACAATGGCTTTCCTGACAACCCGAAAACCTAACAAAGGCTTCTGGACTGTCTGTGATGTCACCACAATAGTGACTGACAGTCAGTATACTAAGCAGGAGAGGCTTGTCCTGCTATGTATTGATGTATTTTAACAGGAAGCTACAGTATTTTTGTAATGTAAATGCTGTAAAACATAAAAAAATGCAAATTTGGTATCACTGTAATCATATTGACCTGTAAAGTTAACATGTCATTTATTCCACACTATGACCGCTGAAAAATATTAAAATAAAAAACTACCAGGATTGCTGTATTTTGTTTAACCCGCCTTCCAAAAACCTTAATAAAAAGCAATCAGAGCGTTATATAAACTCCTAAATGGTACCAATGAAAACGTCTACTCATCCCACAAAAAACAAGTCCTTATACAGCTCCATATACAGAAAAATAAATAAGTTATGGCTATCAGAATAGGACGACATAAAACACAATTTTTTTCAAATTGCATTTCCATAGGGTTCACATAGAACTATGTGAAATTGATATTGTTGTAAGTGTACCAATCTGCACAGGAAAGTTTTGTCATTTATACCATACAGCATACACTGTGAAAATGAAACCCGAAATTACAATGGTGGAGTCACTATTTATTTATTTATTATTTATTTATTTATTTATTTATTATTTTCCATTTTCAAAGCCCAATGCTAAAAAACTGTAAAATACTTACGGGCCCAAAATGTACAATACACCCCTATATGAATTTCCCTGCCAGGTGCTGAATCTCAATGTGGGGAGTTCTGGAAGGTTTCACCTGTTTTGGTACTTTGTGGGTTTGCAAATGCTACATTGCACCCACCAAATTCTGCGTTCCACAAGCCAAATAGCGCTCAAACAGCAGTTTACACCCACATATAGAGCATTGTCAAACTTGGAAGAAATTGCGTAATAAATTTGAAGGTGCTTTTTTTCAAGGATTCCTTCTAAAACTGAACATTTTCAGCTAAAACTGCATTCTATTGGAACAAAAGTTTTTTTATTATTTAAATTCACAACCCAATGTTAAAGAAATCTGTAAAACACCTATGGAGTACATATTTTCACTACATTCCTGAACATATTCTTTATGGGCTGTAATTTCCAAAATGAGGTCTTTTTTAGCGGTGTTTTATTAAGTTTTGGCATCTTAGGGTGTCTGCAATCCTGTAATGGTGCCTAAAAAATATCCTAATAAAAATGAGATCCCAAAGTCCAGTAGGTGTTCTTCCTACTGTGGGGCTCGTGGTTGAGTCAAATTGAGTTTCCCTGTTATCATCTACTGTATTCCAATAAATAATGGATAAAAATTGAACATCTGCAAAAAAAAGAAGAATTTTAATTTTTATAACTTATGAGGTTATCTAACATACAAGCCCATGAAAACCACGTCAGACCTTGACTGGTCCCTAAAAAATCTGTGTTGCAAATTTTCTTGAAAATGGAAAAATTGCTACTAAAATTTAAAAGTCCCTTAATATCGTAACCAAATAAAAAACACATTAAAAAAATGATACCAGCAAACAGTAGACATGTGGTAGATGCTAGTATATACTATTTTGTGTGGTAGAACCGTCTGTGTAACACACAGACATTTTAGAATTTTGAAAATTGGCAAATTTTTTAAAATTGTCACAATATTTTGATATTTTTCACAAATAAACAAGGTTTGTAAGGACCAAAATTTAGTGTTTACGTAAAGCACAATGTCTTACAAGAAAACAATCTCTGAATCACATGGATAGGTAAAGGTATCAAAAAGTTATTCGTACATAAAGTGAGACGTCAAATTTGAAAAATTGGGCTCTGTCTTTTGGTCTAAAATTGGCTGCGTCCTTTAGGGGCTAAACTCTCTAATATACCTTTACAACAAAATCTGCTCTAGTGTCCTGTCATCCGCTCTCACCCTCCAGGTTCATTACAACACACAAAGGGAGCTCCTACACACAGCAGGCAATATCTTTGAAGAAGGATGTCTACATGTTTAGTTTTTGATCTGAGCTACACAGTCAAACTCCTCCATTCATGTCACTGATGATGGTGGTGGTGAACTTGGAATTGGACAGGACTAGCACTAATAGTATGATTCTTGCCCTGATTTTCTGCTATTAAACTATATTACTAATTAAAAATGTTGTTCCCATCACCTAGCTTTCAGATTAGGAGAAAGGAATGACCGCATGTGTGGCCACCTCTCTTTTTACATGCAGTATTTTGGGGGGCCCTTTCTCAAGAGGTAGGGGTCCCACCTCCATATGCCATGAATGTCTTAAATGGAAATGCTCCTTTAATTTCCAATACATTTAACATTTTCTCAAAGCTAGACAACCCCTTAAATTTCTGATGTATCTATCATATTTAGGGCTTTATACCACAAATTTGCAGCTTGGTATCAGAAAAATAGAGCAATTGTCATTTTAGGTGACTTTTTTTTAGCAAGTTCTCATGTTGGCCATGATAATAATACCAATATATATGGCCTTTTTAAAACTTGTATTCTACATTCACAAGCATTGTTGTCAGTGTTCCCTGAGCTTAGCGCCACAATGGCCATTTTGTCTCTTAATAGACACATTCAACAACAGCATCATTCAGGGCATTATTCAGTAGTAATGAGTAGCGTATGGTCTGGTTCACAACTGCATCTGATGTTCCATTTGGAGCCTCTATTGTAGAGAAAGAACTGAAGCCATTTCATGTCAGACACCAACAGTCCTCAATGAACCCAACTGACTACAATGAGGTCCGCTGGGTTTCCGCCATGGTGTTGTTTGCTTGAACTAGAAAAATAGCACAACATGATGCATTATGTTTCCTGGAATTTTTTATAGAATCTGCAACAGAGATTGTTAATGGAGTCTCTGATGCAGATGTGAACCAGGCCTAAACAGCAAATCAGAACTTGGATAAGATATAACATTTACTACAACTAACAGTAGTGTCCATCGCCATCACTGACTCTCTGAAGATGTATTTTACTAGTCAATTCAGAGTGAAATGCCAGTAGAGGAGTCAAATAAGTAGAAAATGAATCTCGTTTATGTCATAAAATATATATCAAAGTATATATCACATATAATGACCACTTTTACTATTGATGTATGTGAACAGATATTGAGACCATGCTACTTATGTTATGATATAGGGGTAGGTGCACTTTTTTAAAAGCAGTAAGACAAAGGCTAGCAAAGAAAATGCTAAAGCTGTGTATTGGCATAAGCTTATTATCCCAGAATACAGTTATCATGTCATTCAAACCACACTGTTGACTCCACAGAAACAAAACCCCCAAAACAATGGCATTTTCTTTTTGATTTCCCAGTCGATCAATGGTACATTAAAGGGACTGCGTCACTTTTTTTTCTTTAAGTAATGTATATGTTTAACATGACAGTTTTATTTTCAGTTACAGTTATTTTATTTGTGTACTTGTGTATACATTTAACAATAATACTTGTATGTTCAGAGAACTGCCATCTTTAATAGCAGCTCTGCACTGTGTGACTGCACAAAACAGAGGAAGCTGCAGTAAATCACACACTGTGCATAGGGAGTACAGACATCACCCATCTGAATCTCTTCAGCTAGATCCCTCCTAGCTGTGAACTCAGCATGCTCTAGCATCTACAGGTCACAGCTATAGCTGAAAGCTAGGGAGCATGGTACCATGATTGTGGAGCCAAGGGGATCTTTTCAGGGCTAAGAAGTTGCTATTGAACGTTTCCTCAAGCAAGACTTGCTAGAGAAGCACCTGAGGTAAGGTGGAAGCTCCGCCCACAGCCCCATCCCCTATAAGGACCGTGTCAGTGCACTGTCAGCAACTAGGGAAACTGTAGTAAGTGCTTGGGGAAGAAAGTGTGAGCACATGGGCTTGTGAGTGCACATGTGCATAGATGGGCTTGCGTGTATACATATGTAGGGATGTGTGTACATGTGCGTATACATGGGCAGATGTGTATGGGCTCATGGCTCATATTTTATTTTATTATATATATATATATATATATATATATATATATATATATTATATATTATATATATAAATATATATATATATTAGTTTTTTTAAATATAATATATAATATAATATATATAAATATATATATATATATAAAGTATATTTCCAAAAATAAGCCCTCCCACAAAAATAAGCCCTTGCCTGATTTTTACAGATTCTTGTAGTAGGCTTTAAATATAAGCCCTACTCCAAAAATAAGCCCTAGTTAGTCAGCACCTCCTGAGTGATGCCACCTGGTGCCGCCTCCTGGGCAGTGCCGTTCCTGAGCTGCCCACCTCGATAAACAGCTTGTAAGGCTATGTTCACACGGCTTAAATTGGAACATATTTCGGTCCATATTTTGCGCCGTACTGCGCTAAATACGAGGTCAAATATGTCCCAGTTATTACCATAATCCACAGTTCTCATAGAGAACTATGGATTATGTCTCCTCTCCCCACTCACACAATACGACGAGTGGGGAGATAAGTGACATGTCAATTACTAGCGGCGAATACGCGCCGCTAGTGATGAAAGTCTATGGGGCCGGTGTAATTACGCCCCGCAATTGCATCGTGTGAACATTGCCTTAGACTGGAGGATTTGTGGAAACCTCCAGTGTTTTCAGGCTGAAGGACCCGTGATGATGTCACAGTCACATGACTCGCAGGTCCTTCAGCCTAGGCCATAGAGGGCAATGTGTAAGTGAAAGTTCAGTGTATGCACACACATACATATACACTCACATTTATACAGTCACACAATCCCTTATCTTAAAGTGTGGCTACTGTGAGTTGCTGGGACTTCCAGTTCCCCAGCATGCCACACTTTCAAGATAAGGCCCTGATAGAATACACACACACTCCATGGTTTTTGACTATAGGTTATGTAGTGTGTGTGTGTGTGTGTATATATATACACTCACCGGCCACTTTATTAGGTACACCATGCTAGTAACGGGTTGGACCCCCTTTTGCCTTCAGAACTGCCTCAATTCTTCGTGGCATAGATTCAACAAGGTGTTGAAACGATGCTCAATTGGTACCAAGGGGCCCAAAGAGTGCCAAGAAAATATTCCCCACACCATGACACCACCACCACCAGCCTGAACCATTGATACAAGGCAGGATGGATCCATGCTTTCATGTTGTTGACGCCAAATTCTGACCCTACCATCCGAATGTCGCAGCAGAAATCGAGACTCATCAGACCAGGCAACGTTTTTCCAATCTTCTACTGTCCAATTTCGATGAGCTTGGGCAAATTGGAGCCTCAGTTTCCTGTTCTTAGCTGAAAGGAGTAGCACCCGGTGTGGTCTTCTGCTGCTGTAGCCCATCTGCCTCAAAGTTCGCCGTACTGTGCGTTCAGAGATCTCTTCTGCCTACCTTGGTTGTAACGGGTGGCTATTTGAGTCACTGTTGCCTTTCTATCAGCTCGAACCAGTCTGGCCCATTCTCCTTTGACCTCTGGCATCAACAAGGCATTTCCGCCCACAGGACTGCCGCTCACTGGATGTTTTTCTTTTTTCGGACCATTCTCTGTAAACCCTAGAGATGGTTGTGCGTGAAAATCCCAGGAGATCAGCAGTTTCTGAAATACTCAGACCAGCCCTTCTGGCACCAACAACCATGCCACGTTTAAAGGCACTCAAATCACCTTTCTTCCCCATACTGATGCTCGGTTTGAACTGCAAGAGATTGTCTTGACCATGTCTACATGCCTAAATGCACTGAGTTGCCGCCATGTGATTGGCTGATTAGAAATTAAGTGTTAACGAGCAGTTGGACAGGTGTACCTAATAAAGTGGCCGGTGAGTGTATATATATATATATATATATATATATATATATATATATATATATATATAGATAGATAGATAGATAGATATTTATACACACACAGTACATACCCTATGGTCAAAAACCATGGGGTGTATGTGTGTGTGTAAATACACGCTGGTACTTGTAGTTCCACAGCAGCTGCCTAGGAACTAAGGGTCACATGTATGAAAACTGTCTAGGTCTAAAACTCACTTTGTTGCCCATAGCAACCAATCAGAGCGCCCCCTTTCATTTCATATATTGTTCTGGACAAATGAAAGGGGTTGCTATAGGCAACAAAGTGAGTTTTAGACCTAGACAGTTTTTATACATGTGGCCCTAAATGTCCCAGCATGCAGTGTCTTCCCCGTCATGTTTAGACAATAAGCCCTCCCCTAAAAATAAGCACTAGCCCCTTTTTGGAAATAATATAAGACACTGTCTTATTTTTTGAAAAACATGGTGTGTATATATATATATATATATATATATATATATATATTTATTTATTTATTTATTTATATATATATATATACACATGTATATATATATGTATATATATATATATATATATATATATATATATACATATATACATATATATACACACACATACACACACATAGTGAAGGAAATAATTATTTGATCCCTTGCTGATTGTGTAAGTTTGCCCACTGACAAAGACATGAACAGTCTATAATTTTAAGAGCAGGTGAATTTTAATATTGAGAGATAGAATATCAATAAATAAAATCCAGAAAATCACATTGTATAAATTATATAAATTTTGCAGTGAGAAATAAGTATTTGATCCCTTTGGCAAATGAAACTTGGTGGCAAAACCCTTGTTGGCAAGCACAGCAGTCAGATGTTTTTTGGAGTTGATGATGAGGTTTGTGCACATGTCAGGAGGAATTTTGGTCCACTCCTCTTTGTAGATCATCTCTTTGTAGATCATAAAGATTTTGACACTGTCGCTTGGCAACTTGGAGCCTCAATTCCCTCCATAAGTTTTCTATGGGATCAAGGTCTGGAGACTGGCTAGGGCACTCCATGACCTTAATGTGCTTCTTTTTGAGCCACTCCTTGGCTGTATGGTTTGAGTCATTGTCTTGCTGGAAAACTCAGCCATTTTTAATTTCCTGGCGGAGGGAAAGAGGTTGTCACTCAGAATTTTACAGTACATGGCTCCATCCATTCTCCCACTGATGCGGTGAAGTAGTCATCTGTCCTTAGCAGAGAAACACTCCCAAACATAATGTTTCCACCTACATGCTTGACAGTGGGGATGGTGTTCTTTGAGTCATAGGCAGCATTTCTTTTCCTTCAAACACGATGAGTTGAGTTGATGCCAAAGAGCTGAATTTTTGTCTCATCTGACCACAGCACCGTCTCCCAAACACTCACAGAATCATTTAGGTGTTCATTGGCAAACTTCAGACGGGCCTGGACATGTGCCTTCTTGAGCATGGGGACCTTGCAGGCACTGCAGGATTTTAACCCATTACGGCATAATGTGTTACCAATGATTTTCTTGAGGACTGTGGTCCCAGCTGCTTTGCGATCATTAACAAGTTCCCCCGTGTAGTTTTAGGCTGATCTCTCATCTTCCTTATGAACAAGCATACCCCATGAGGTGAGATTTTGCATTGTGTCCCAGATCGATGTCGATTGACAGTCATTTTGTATTCCTTCCATTTTCTTATTATTGCACCAACAGTTGTCTCCTTCTCACCCAGCATCTAAATTTTGGTAGCCCATTTCAGCTTTGTGCAAGTCTATGATCTTGTCCCTGACATCCTCTTTGGTCTTGCCCTTGTTTTAGAGGTTAGAGTCTGACTCAGGGGCGTCGCTAAGCAGATTCATTCGGGGCACGAGCCCCGAATGAATCTGCCTGTGCCCCGAGTCTCGGCGGCTCCAGGCCGCGGCGGTGGGCCAGGAGCGCACCTCAGTGCGGCGGAGCGCCCGCCGATCTCTCTGACTGTGCGGCCGTTTCCCATCGGCCGCGCAGTCAGAGTCGGGGAGGAGGCAGGACGGATCATTCCCGTCCTGTCTGCTCCCCAGTATGTATCAGCGCTTGCTGAGCGCTGTACATACACGTGGGCGTCACAGGGGGCGTGACGCGCCGCTGTCATCACCCCCCTGCGACGCTGGGATCCTCTGAGCCGGCAGCTCTGCCGGCCGAGGAGGTCCCGTGCCCCGCGAGACGGCGTAAGCAGCGTGATGACATCACGCTGCTTACACCGCTCTCAAGCTGCAGGACCAGGACGCGCGGGCCGGGCTCATTAGGTAAGTAGTTTTTTTTTTATTTTATTAGCTACAGGGCGGGCATGTGTGGCTACAGGGGGCATATGGCTACAGGGGAGGGCATGTGTGGCTACAAGGGGGGGCATATGGCTACAGGGGAGGGCATGTGTGGCTACAAGGGGGGGCATATGGCTACAGGGGAGGGCATGTGGGGCTACAAGGGTGGGGCATATGCTACAGGGGAGGGCATGTGTGGCTACAAGGGGGGGCATATGGCTACAGGGAGGGCATGTGTGGCTACAAGGGGGGGCATATGGCTACAGGGGAGGGCATGTGTGGCTACAAGGGGGGGCATATGGCTACAGGGGAGGGCATGTGTGGCTACAAGGGGGGCATATGGCTACAGGGGAGGGCATGTGTGGCTACAAGGGGGGGGCATATGGCTACAGGGGGGCATATGGCTACAGGGGGCATATGGCTACAGGGAAGGGCATGAGTGGCTACAAGGGGGGGCATATGGCTACAGGGGAGGCATGTGTGGCTACAAGGGGGCATATGGCTACAGGGGGCATATGGCTACGGGGGGGGCATGTGGGGCTACAGGGGCATATGCCTACGGGGGGGGGGACATGTGGGGCTACAGGGGGCATATGGCTACGGGGGGGGGGGCTACAGGGGGCATATGGCGGCATGTGTGGCTACAAGGGGGGCATGTGTGGCTACAAGGGGGGGCATGTGTGGCTACAAGGGGGGCATGTGTGTCTACAGGGGGGCATGTGTGGCTACAAGGGGGGCATGTGTGGCTACAGGGGGCATATGGCTACGTGGGGGGGGCATGTGGGGCTACAGGGGGCATATGGCTATGGGGGGTGGGCTACAGGGGGCATATGGCTACAGGGGAGGGCAAGTGTGGCTACAAGGGGGGGCATGTGTGGCTACAGGGGAGGGCATGTGTGGCTACAAGGGGGGGGCATGTGTGGCTACAGGGGGGCATGTGTGGCTACAAGGGGGGGGGCATGTGTGGCTACAGGGGGCATATGGCTACGGGGGGGGGCATGTGGGGCTACAGGGGGCATATGGCTACGGGGGGGCATGTGGGGCTACAGGGGGCATATGGCTACAAGGAGGGGCATGTGTGGCTACAAGGGGGGGCATATGGCTACAGGGGGGGCATGTGGGGCTACAGGGGGCATATGGCTACGGGGGGGGGGGGCATGTGGGGCTACAGGGGAGGGCATGTGTGGCTACAAGAGGGGGCATATGGCTACAGGGGGGGGCATGTGTGGCTACAGGGGGTGCATGTGGGGCTACAGGGGGGGGCATGTGTGGCTACAGGGGGCATATGGCTACAGGGGGGTGCATGTGTGGCTACAGGAGAGCATGTCACTGGCTACAGGGGGCCTATATGCTAAGGGGGCATGTCACTGGCTACAGGTGGCATATATAGCTAAGGGGGCATGGTCACTGGCTACCTGGGGGCATATATGGCTAAGGGGGCATGTCACTGGCTACAGGGGGGCCTATATGGCTAAGGGGGCATGTCACTGGCTACAGGGGGCCTATATGGCTAAGGGGGTATGTCACTGGCTACAGGGGGCCTATATGGCTACAGGGGGCATGTCACTGGCTACAGGGGGCATATTATGTGGCTATTGGGGGCAGTTAACGTGGCTACAGAGGCAATCACCTGACTACAAGGAGCATATTACTGGCTAAAGGGGGCAGTATAACCTGGCTAGAGGGGCTAATAACCTGGCTAGTAGGGGGCTACAACCTGGCTACAGTGGGCTACTACCTGGCTATAAGGGGCAAATATTTACCTACAAGGGGTAATTATTACCATTTGGGGCACTAATAGATGGGGATTTTGTATAGAGATAGGAAAATGTAGAAAACGCTGATAAAATGAGGAGTCTAAATGTTTGTTTTGTAAATTTTTCAGTGAAAGTTCTGGACGGTAGAAGACATCATGGCGTCTGGGACAGATGGAGAAGAAGAAGAGAAAGAGAACAACTCTTTAGAGACGTCTCCTGTAAGTCACTAAATATAACTGCAGTGTAATCACTTATATTTCTCCTGAGCGTCTACATACAAAGGTTTTTCTCTGTAAAAATACATCCGCAGTTCACAATGATTCCGTGTGCACCCAGCCATACTCAGAATAACTTAAGGGCCCGAGCCCCGGGTGTTTTGGGACCCTAGCAACGCCCCTGGTCTGACTTATTAATTGAGTCTGTGGACAGGAGTGTTTTATAAAGGTGACCATTTAAAACAGCTGGCTTTAATGCAGGTAACAAGTTGATAACGAGCGTCTAACTGGTCTGTAGGAACCAGAACTCTTATTGGTTGGTAGGGGATCACATAATTATTTCTCTCAGCAAAATGCAAATAAATATATACAATGTGATTTTCTGGATTTTACTTTGGATATTCTCTCTGTGTTAAAATTAACCTACCCTTAAAATTATAGACTGTTCATGTCTTTGTCAGTGGGCACACCTACAAAATCAGCAAGGGATCAAATAATTATTTCCTTCACTGTATATGTTTATTTTTTACAGTTTTCCACTTTTGGACTAAATCAGATTTGTCAGACCATATAATCCAAAAGGTAAACCTGTAAAAATACAGGAACACAGCTATATACACACATACATACAGGCACATTTATACACAGGAGATATCTATCGATCTATATATACCTGTGTACATATGTAAGTATATAGACGTGTGAATATATTACATACACCCATGTTAGTCCAAGATAATTGTTACATAATAAAGATTAATAATGACCTGCACACATGTGGGAGTTTTTACCATTACTATTCTGTTTTTGGCTATGGATACGCAGCAGCTGCCACCGGTAGGTGTCTGGATAGCTGCTGGCAGGTATTCACACATAAAGGGTCTGTGCAGCGTAATCTTCACATGTGAACTAAAAGAATATTAGTTCTTAGGATATGTGGACGTTGGCCCTATACCTGTGAGCAGAAATGCAGATATGTACTGTGGCGTTCCTTCCGCATATCCATAGTGAAATAGAGTACATGTAATCACAATTTCACTATGGTTATTCCATCTTCAGTTGGAAGTATGGTGTCAGTCACCAACAAAATAGCGATTCAGTGGGCTACAGAGTCTACAATCCACCTACCCCTCCTTTGCATCTAGACAAGGGGAGGAGGAGGTGAGTGATGTCACCACCAGAGGGACCAACCCACATTTACAACAGCCTTATTACAAGCTGCTTGTGCATGAGCTAACCTTTTTTATTGGATGTGCTCCATCTGGTGGCTAAGAGTGGGAAATATTGGAAATTATGTATTTTTTAATATTTACCACAAATTAAGTAGAATAAAAAATTTCTACAAAAATGAACAATATTTCATGGTGTCAGTCACCAACAAAATAGCGATTCAGTGGGCTACAGAGTCTACAATCCACCTACCCCTCCTTTGCATCTAGACAAGGGGAGGAGGAGGTGAGTGATGTCACCACCAGAGGGACCAACCCACATTTACAACAGCCTTATTACAAGCTGCTTGTGCATGAGCTAACCTTTTTTATTGGATGTGCTCCATGTGGTGGCTAAGAGTGGGAAATATTGGAAATTATGTATTTTTTAATATTTACCACAAATTAAGTAGAATAAAAAATTTCTACAAAAATGAACAATATTTCATGGTGTCAGTCACCAACAAAATAGCGATTCAGTGGGCTACAGAGTCTACAATCCACCTACCCCTCCTTTGCATCTAGACAAGGGGAGGAGGAGGTGAGTGATGTCACCACCAGAGGGACCAACCCACATTTACAACAGCCTTATTACAAGCTGCTTGTGCATGAGCTAACCTTTTTTATTGGATGTGCTCCATGTGGTGGCTAAGAGTGGGAAATATTGGAAATTATGTATTTTTTAATATTTACCACAAATTAAGTAGAATAAAAAAAATTCTACAAAAATGAACAATATTTCATCAATAAAATGTGCCGACAGATTCCCTTTAAATGGTATCTTATAAGAATACACATAAAAAAAGCTATATTAGTGCTATAAATAAGGCTATAGTAACAATAAAAAGTTTTCTTGGAAGATGGGGATAAAAAAAAAATGTCATCACAGAAATGTTCTGTGTCAGAGAGCGGTGAAATTCTAAGATTCTCTTAGTCCACTGGGAGGAGCTTATTGAACTCATTATTAAAACAGTGTGCATCATCTACGAGTGGTATGTTCATTCTGTCTTTTCTTATGCTGTTCTATAATAAACTGTAATTCAAAGAGTACAAAAAGTAATTAAAAACCAACAAACAATCTCTTTGCATATGGTCAGGGAGGCATTGAATTTTACCTTACGTCTTGAGTTTAAACAATAGAAAGAGATGGGGGTGGGAGAAACAAGTATGGCATATACTGGGGTGTATCAGAAACCCCCTCTATGCTGCTCTAACTTTAATCAACACTAAAAAACTAAGCCTTACCATCTTTGCAAACCAGCAAAACATGGGGAAAACAATTATTATTTCTCTGCCAGATTCCTGCATGAAATTCTACAGGTTTTAGATGCAGAAGTCCCTGCAGACTGATTAGTAGGAAAGAGGTTAGATTCAGGTTTTTTTTTATATAATTGAATTATTTCTTAATGCAGTAGTCCTATTACACATTTGTAGAGTCTAAGTAACATCAGATGTTTGTATTATACAAAAGATATATTTGAAATTGACTGTATTACATTTCACTTGTTTTAAAAATATATTTTTAGTTCCAATTCAAAGTGTAAACTCATAACAATATGTGTGATATTTTGATACTCTTTTAGCATGAATAGGATATCCTGTCTATAATCCTCATTATTTCTTGGTATTGTTCTGGTCGCTCAATGGCATATTGAGTCATTATCCACTTAATACTTCGAGTAGACACAAACCACAGTGCAGCGAGAGCAGTGTTGATAGGGGAAAAGCAAGCATCTGTCACCTGAAAGTGCTTGCTGAACGACATTAAATCAGGTATCTTTTTTTTTTCTCCTCCATATATATAACATCTCTGGAGAACTTCTCAGCTAACATTCTGAATTCTTTTTTGGGGAGGTCAGAATGCAATATCTTAATGCATCAGCAGTCTTAATGTCAGTGGCACACATTTTATTTAATATTCAATAGGTCTTTGTTCTCTTTGGCAGTTTCTAATTGTATTCATCTCATATTTGATAGTGGATTCTGCAAACATAAGGTCAGGACTAGAGGCACTGCATGTACAGTTTGGTCCATACGATAATAAATTGCTATAAGGAGGCACTAGCTCAGGTAACGTTTGTTGGCATTTATTTGGAACTGCTCCACAACGTCTAATAATTCAGCGCAAATAATAATATTCCAAGGCAGGTTAAAAAGCATGACCGTCATTAGAGGGAAATCTCTTGGATATAAACATGAGATACAAATGATATTTTGCTGAAAATTGGAAAAAGAGAAGACATTCTACATGTGTGGCCTTATTAACACCAGGTTGATTGGATTTTCTAAAAAGAAAAAAGTATCAGAAAGCTCTTTAGACAGGAAACATCTACTCTGCACTGCGTAAGGAGGGGTAGGGGAGCACAGAATAGCCTGTGCTAGGAGACTGCTCCAAATCCCACCACCAGGGAGTGGTCAGCAACTGCTCACTTATTCCCTTTATCATATGGAAGACATGAGCTGTGATGTGCTTGTCCAGTTTTGCCCCATAATTAGCACACCCTGGCACAGATGCTTAATTGGGTTCATATATTGAAAATTATAAGGCCACAGTAGTACTTGGAAGTCTTAGTCATACACTTCCAACCCATGTTGCACATTTCTAGCTGTGTGACATGTTGTATTGTCTTGCTGAAAAATCTCATCCACCCCAGGAAAGACAATCAGCATGTATGAATGTATGTCCTCTGCAAGGTGTCATATCTATATCAGTCGAGAGTGCTTTCCCCATGGATAAGTGGGCCAGATAATGCCATGAAAACATTCTTCAGACAAGAATGCTGCTACCACCAACTTGTGTTCTTCCATCAATGGTTGCAGGATGGTTGTTCCCTGATGTTTCTTGCCTGAAACGGCAACATCCAATGATCCACTGGCAAACTTTTGCCAAACAGGTGAGGTTCATTTCAGATACAGCTGTGAAAATTAAAACCTTTTCTCCCAATGTAGCTTTAATAGTAGAGGTGCGGTAACTAACTGCCCTCTTCAAAGCCCCATATGCAGAAGGGCAAGCTGAAATGTTATTTTAGAGATATGTATGGCATCTCCCTGCTGACATCAAAAGTAGGAAGTAGTCATAAGAATGTGACTTGACTGTGTGCGTGTGTATATGTATAGTATACCCCTCACATTTTTGTGAATATTGTATTATAATCTTTTCTGTATCTGTATTATGATCTTTTCTTGGGAAAACAGTGAAAATATGATACTTTGATACAATGTAAAGTAGTCAGTGTACAGCTTGAACAACAGTGTAAATTTGGTCTGCCCTCAAAATAACACACAGCTATCAATGTCTAACCCATTGGCAACAAAAACCAAGTACACTCCTAAGTGAAAAAGGAAAAATTGTGCCCAATTTGTCAATTTCCCTTCATGGTGTCGACTGACTCTTTAGTGTTATAAGGTCTCAAGTGTGAATGGGGAGCAGGTGTGTCAAATGTTGTGTTATTACTCTCACACTCTCATACTGGTTACTGGAAGGTCAGCATGGCACCTTATGGCAGAGAACTATCTAAGGATCTGAAAAAAAGAATTGTTGCTCTACATAAAAGTGGCCTAGGCTATAAGAAGATTGCCATCACCCTGAACACAGTGGCCAAGACCATACAGTGGTTTAACAAGATAGGTTCACATCAGAACAGGTCTCACCATGGTCGACCAAAGAAGTTGAAAGTAAGTGCTCCGTGTCATATCTAGAGACTGACTTTTCAAAACAGAAATATATGAGTGCCTGTCAGTGCTCAGACCATACTCCACACATGCATCAAATTGGTCTGCATGGCTGTCGTCCCAGAAGGAAGCCTATTCTAAAGATGATGCACAAGATTTACAGTTTGCTGTGAAGCAGACTAAGTGTATTGATTACTGGAGCCATGTCCTGTGCTTTGATGCAATCAACATAAGCTTATTTGGTTCAGACGGTGTCAATCTTGTGTCGTGGCAACCAGGGGAGGAGTACAAAGACAAGAGTGTCTTGCCTACAGTGGTAGTGTCATGGTTTGGAGCTGCATGAGTGCTGCCAGACTTGGAGAACTACAGTTCATTGAGGGAACCGTAAATGCCAACATGTGCTGTGACATACTGAAACGGAGCGTGATCCCCTCCATGCGGAAACTGGGTCACAGAACAATATTCCAACATGATAACGACCCCAAACACATTTCCAAGATGACTATTGCCTTGCAAAAGAAAATGAGGATAAAGGTGCTGGACTGGCCAAACAGGTCTCCAGACTTATACCCTATTGAGCAGCTGTGGGGCATCATTAAATGGAAGGAGGAGGAGCGCAAGGTCTTATACGTCTAGCAGCTCCTTGATGTTGTCATGGAACAGTGGAAGACGATTCCAGTGGTAACCTGTGAAACTCTAGTGAACTCCATGCCCAAGAGAGTTAAGGCAGTGCTGGAAAATAATGGTGGTCACACAAAGTAGTGACGCTCTGGGCCCAATTTGTCCATTTTCACTTAGGGGTGTTCTCACTTTTGTTGCCAGCAGTTTAGATATTAATGGCTGTGTGTTGAGTTATTTTCAGGGCACACTAAATTTACAATGTTATACAAGCTGTAGATTGACTATTTTACATTGTATCAAAGTGTCATATTTTTCATGTTGTCTCATGAAAAGCTATAATGCAATATTTACAAAAATGTGAGAGATGTACTCACTTTTGTACGATACTGTATATATATGCTTAGCTTTAGTATTACTGCACTATATGTTCTTGTTTTGGGGGGTTTCTAACACAACCCCTTTAATCTCTTTTTTGTTACACTCATTTTTCTCTCCCTGCCTTCCCAGCCAGAGCCATAACTTTTTTATTTTTTCACCTACGAAGACATATTAGGGCTTTTATTTTGCAGGATGTACTTTCTTATGGTGTCCTTCTCAATACTATAGAACAGTGTTCCCCAACTCCAGTCCTCAAGGCCCACCAACAGGTCATGTTTTCAGGATATCCCACAGAATGCACTGACAATAATTAAATCACCTGTGCAATGCTGAGGAAAGCCAGAAAACATGACCTGTTGGTGGGCCTTGAGGACAGGTGTTGGGGACCCCTGCTATAGAATATACTGGGAAACCACAAAAAAAATCTAAGTGGGGCAAAGGGTAAGACTCCACTTCAGGCATATTATAGGAAGAAAGGTCTCCCAATGGCAACATCAGTGTGCCTGAAAACTGTGTAGAGGGCTTGTAGCAGCAGACTGTATGGGTATAACCCCATCTAAATATCTAGGCAGCTATTTAATTCACCATTTCACAAGGAGTTTTCAGGGTGTAGTTACCTTATAAGTATCTATCCCGAAGGCGTCTAGTAGTGCTCACAATTAACTCTGCAACTTGGCTCCCTTTTTTCAATATGACAAACCCTGATGTAAAGCTCTAAATATATATGTACCAGAGTACAGATAAAAATCCCTCAGCTTCTATGAGAGAAATTCACGTTTCTGTGCCCTTTTGCGGTGCCTTGTGTCTAAGGGGGTAGGTCAGGGTGTCCATAGTAGAATTTGGATGACGTACGGATTAATTTACTTAGAAAATGTAGGGCAATGTTTTGACAGTTCAAATGACAAGAGTACTTCATAAGGGGGACTTTTCCTGATACTTGTTATTGTTCTTCTTCTACACGTAAATGCTGAGTCCTGTATTGTATTCACAGAATTCATGTAATCTGTGCATATAGCAGTCCAATTATATTATGCCAAAAAGACAGACACTTTTTTGTTAACGTGTATACTTACATAGGAGTGCAAGAAGTTATATACTTGAGCTGCAGTGCTCGAAACATGTCAGCTGTTTGTTTTTAATGCACACTATTAAAGTTTAAATATTTTGATTTCTTTCTGTGGTGCTGAAGGACCTACAATTTTGTGTCACAAAAGATAAAGACTATTACAAAGTACATTTCTTTTTTGATTTTCCTTATCTTCAGAGTTAAAGAAGATCTTATCTCTTGCATTTGTACACAAGCTTCCCTAGGTTACCAGCAACCTCTCTCTACTCTGATTGTTCCAGAAGTGGCCAAGATGGTGACATCACTCTCTGCTGTGTCTTAGCTGCAGGACTGAGCTTTTGTACATTACTTACTGACAAAATGCAACCCCTTTAGGAGTGTTAGGCCCTTCTATTTACAAATAAAGACCATAGACCGGCTACACATTCCAGCAGAACATTTTATTAAAATATTCTTTTTATTAGAAAAAAATGTGTAGAAAAACATTAAACTTCATACTCAATAACCAGCCTTCATGTAGCACTTAAAAGTGCGTATGAGTATCGGTGTGTTGATGTGTTTCGGAAACTGTTCACTTAACTGTAGCTATCCACCGGATGTCAGATGTTGTCTAACATAACACCTGACATCATCACATGGTTACCCAGTCCCATGTAAGGAGGAGGGAACAAAACTAAACTACAAACAAACAAACATATATCAATGCATCTTATTACCTAATGATGATATAATAAATCCTGACGGACATTCAAACTATAGGGTACCCTGGTTCTGAAGCCATAAATCCATTTTGATTCACTATCTAATAATTTTTTTATGGAGATCTCCTCCCCTCTTTGATAGAAATACATTTTCTATCCCCATGAATGAGAGGCTACCTGTGTTTCCATTGTGTAGTTACGGGACATGGCTGAAGATTTCACTGCTTCTGGGCTAATATCATCAGACAAGTGCCTCCGAATACTAACCTTGAGGGGACAGGTAGTACATCCTACATACTGTAATTTGAAGATGTCACAATTTACAAGATAAATTACATATTTGAGGAAACCTGCAATGTCTTGCCAAGTTTTATTGGATGGATTGCTAGTGAAAAAACTAGGGGACAAATATGTTTCCAAAGTGGGTGTCTGTTAGGTCACAAGTTTGGTTTCTGTCTGTAGCAACTGTTGATTTTATGAGATGCATATACAAATAGTAATTTTTTTTATTACAGAGATAATTTGTTTGTACTGAGGACTGTATGTTGTAGAATAATAAATATTCACTATTGTTTTATTCTTACCCCCAACCTATCTATGAGTATTTGTCAACAAATTTTGTTCCTCTATATTTTTTATTTTATTTTTGGCAACTTGTATGCATCTATCCGAATATCCCCATTCCTTTAAACAGTTCAACTTGTTCATAAATGTTGTCTTTTATACCATTCCTCCTCATATGAACTAGCTCCAAATGGAATATTCTCAACAACTTGTCTCAGATGGCAGGAATGTGCTAGTAATGTTGTATTCCTAGTCATAGTTTTACTATAGGGTTCAACTGTAACCTTACAATCTGCTTTTATTACGGTGACATCTAGAAAATTTATGCTATGATTATGTTTGTAGGTGAAACATAAATGCATCTGGTTATTATAAATATAGTTAACAAAAGAAGGAATTTCCATATGTTTCCCTCCTCCACACACACACCAGGAGCAGGTCGTCTATATAGTGACCATACTACCTGATGTGGGTGGAAAAGGGGTTACTGTGGCGGAACAAAAATTTCTCCCCAAAACCTGCCATGATATATTTTGCAAGGGGGGGGAAATTGGGTCCCTCATGCCCTCAAAAATTGGAGATTGATGGTGCCATCAAATGTAAAATGATTTTGGGTCAACAAGTACTCTACTACTTCTACCACATTATCCTTTTTGGTAGGAGAAAAAGTGTTGTGTCTATCCAAAAAAAGTTTTAATGCAATTAGTGCAACATCATGGTGGATGCTCAGATAGAGAATCATAAAATCACAAGAGAGCCAGGAAAAATCCTTGCTCCATTTCCATCATTTTTATGAGGTGCTTTGTATCTCTAATGTACCCGGGAATACAGACTACAAGGGGCTATAATTGGTAATCCACCCATTCTCCTAATTTTTCATTTAGGGAGCATATCCCAGAAACAATGGGTTGCATAGGCAGAGATAAACCTCCTTGAATTTTGGGCAGGGAGTAATATAAGGAGGTTTCTCAACAAATAATCTATCTGTCAAATTTTTGGTTAAAATTCCATGATATACCCCTTATCCAATAGTCTTTTTGGAGAAATTTTAAAATGTCACTTTAGAAGGAGAAGCAGGATTATAAAGTTACAGCTGTACCCTATAGAAAAACTATGATTAGGAATACAACATTAGTAGTAGCACATTCCTGTCATCCGGAGGAATTGTACAAAGAACAATGTTTATGCACAATTTGAACTATCCACAAATGTTCGATTGGGTTGAGGTCTGGGGACTGTGGAGGCCAATACAGCAACTCAACTTCATTGTCATTGAACCATTGCTTCTCTAACCTTGATGTAGTTCGCTGGAAAAAATCCTTTTTCTTTTCACACCCATAGTATCAAGATATAAGTACTCACTTGTAGGTACCCCACTTTTAAATCCAGCATTGAGCCAACATCAATCCTGGTCAAGCATCCATGATTTTTGGGGACTGTGAAAAAAACCCATTTCAAGCTTCCTCACTGACATTTTCTTAAATTTTCTCGACCCGTTACCCCCCCTTTTCCCTTGATTCTTCCCAAACCCATTTGCACCCATCAGAGCCCAGTCTATTGACTTTCACCTCATTGCTTCATATCACCTGTTTCCAATCTTCAATTCTTCATACTTTTTTGCAAACACTTCTTATGACGAGATTGAAGTCAAGGCTTCTTCACCTTTTTTCTGGCCATCATTCCAGACTTGTGTAATGAGTGTTGCATTGTGCTTGCATGGATGTCTGTGATCTCATTTTTTAAAAGCATAAAACCCCTCCACTGCCATGTCTGTCCCTCAGAACGATAGCCCCTTGTGAGGGGCCCAATTTTGATTCGATATTTTGCCTGGACATTCACCTCTTGGCTTTTGAATGGATGGGTGGATTTTATTTCATATTCTTCCAGCTGTTATGGCCTCACATAATGCAGTTTGGCAATTTTTTTGGTATTCAGAGACCGCTATCAATGGCAGATGCGTGCTTCCTTTGGGGAAAACTTTAAACTGCTCGAACCAGTGACCTTTCGCTTGGGGGAAACAGACTATTAACACACTGACAATTAGGGGGGAAATTAGAACAGGGTTGGGATTTGAGTATACAAGAAGGGAAAAAATTGTCCCACCACCCGGAGCAGAACAGTAACAGCAGTTACATGACAAGAATCTTTGAACCAAACAAAAGCTAAATTAGTTGCAGGCAAAGTTTTGTAGAGAAGCCAAGAAATGGGGTTTAAAAGATGGGAGTCTCACGTTCAAAGCTGTAGTGGATGGTGGATAGGGGCCCCGAAAGTCAAAATTTCAAAAAATTGTTACCTTTACGGGTAGATATATACGGGTTCGACTTTTAAAAAAAAAAAACTTTTAAAATTTAAAAACGAAAACGCTTTTAAAGTGGGAAAAACGTTTTTTCAACAAAAACGTCCAGAATAACATTTGTGGAGTCTAGAACTTGTCTGAAAAATAGATCGCCCCCATCAGATCCCTTCTTCATGACGACCCCCACATCTGATCTCACTATTTCCAGGCTAGAGAAAAGCCCTCTACACAACTTGGGTTTGTGGCAAAAAGGGTGACCCCAAGGGCAAACTCTTTAACAATCTCAGGGTTTTAAAAGGATTGGCTCTTCACATCAGTTCTTTATGAACGTTGAACTCTTCTACTTCTTTGAAAACAAGTGAAACATTTTTTCGAAAATTTGGGCAACTGATTGG
>JAODAL010032511.1:0-46840 GCA_025379985.1 Phyllomedusa bahiana | reverse complement strand
GTGGTGGTCTGTAAGCTGTGGTTCTCCAGTTGGTGGTGGTCTGTAAGCTGTGGTTCTCCAGTTAGTGGTGGTCTGTAAGCTGTGGTTCTCCAGTTAGTGGTGGTCTGTAAGCTGTGGTTCTCCAGTTAGTGGTGGTCTGTAAGCTGTGGTTCTCCAGTTAGTGGTGGTCTGTAAGCTGTGGCTTCCCCTTGATGGGACCCTCCAGCACTGATGTATTTATAGAGTATCTCTACCTCCGCGCCCCTCCAGGTCCACGGTCAGGTCATCCCACGATTTGCATGGACCTTGTGTCTCCTCTCCAGTAACACTGCTGCTTCATTGTTCAGGGGAGTTTTGCATAATGGAAATGTGTGGTGTGCCCGATGGCCGTAACCCAGGAGACGGGAGGGGTGAAAGGTTTGGAAGAGCAAATGTACAAATAGTAAAGCTAAAGCCCTTGTTGCTGGATTCTCCACCAGTACAGAGGTCGCCCTCCTATAAAGTCTCCCAACAAGCGGGTGAACCCAGGCTGTCTGTGGGTGCCCTGAGCATGCTGGACTGCAGGGTGGGGACATTGTGATTGTCCCTATTGGGTTCACTTACTTCTTGATAAGTCATTTGCTGTCTCAGCCCATGTTTGCTGTAGACAGTGCCTTTCCCAATAGATTAGATCATCTAAGAGCTGCAGTGACATCCGTCTGCTCCGGGGCCCCATACACAGTAGGGTTAGCAGAGGTGCAGTGACATCCGTCTGCTCTGGGGCCCCATACACAGTAGGTTAGCAGAGGTGCAGTGACATCCGTCTCTCTGGGGCCCCATAACACATAGGGTTAGCAGAGGTGCAGTGACATCCGTCTGCTTCCGGGGCCCCATACACAGTAGGGGTTAGCAGAGGGTGCAGTGACATCCCCATCTGCTCCTGGCCCCATACACAGTAGGGTTAGCGAGGTGCAGTGACATCCGTCTGCTCCTGGGGCCCCGTACACATAGGTTTAGCAGAGGTGTCAGTGACATCCGTCTCTCTGGGGCCCCATACACAGTAGGGTTAGCAGAGGAGCAGTGACATCTGTCTGCTCCAGGCCCCATACACAGTAGGGTTAGCAGAGGTGCAGTGACATCCAGTGTCTGACTGGGAGGTCTGGGGCCCACAGGGGAGTTGATCTTCGGGGGCCCACCCTAGTGTACATGAAAATATTACCGGCCTCTCGGACATAATGCGCCATTTTACCACATCTAATACAGTGTGCAGAACAGAACTGTATTGTGTAATACAATAGCAAGAGAGTCACACATTTGTCAGTCCTAACCATAACATAGACACAGGGCTAAGTAGCTCTATCCATATCCTCCACCCACATACAATATCCTCCATGCTTCCCTTGGTCACGCACCTCACCACCTTTTAAAATAAACACCAGCAAGAAAGTAAAAGTGTGACTCCTATCACAGGGTCAGGTGTTCCCTCACAATCATGTGGACACGTTTAAACGCAGCCACTACACCCGCACCGATTAACCTTAAACACTGCTATATGGAGACCACATAGTGGGTTCCGTCACCACTCAGATCACCATCACATTACCAATATAAAAAATAACCCTAAATCAGGGACTCACCGGAGAACGTCTTATCTGATGCGTCGTCTCTCTCTCAGATCGTTCTCTTCTCTCATGAGTCGTTCTTATTCCTTTCTTCTGCAAATCTGTTTCCACACCGCCAAGATGACTTGTCCTCGGCCACAAACTCATCCCTCGCAGAAATTACAGACGAATATCTTAGAATCCTCAATTTTCCAGCATCTTTTTACCTAATCCCCACCTTTGGTACAAACTAGCCCAGGGATGGAGAGCGGGTACAAGCCAGTAACTTAGAGGCCTAGTATCCTAAGGTTGGAGGGTGGGTGTGCTGCAGGACTAACCCCCTGGAGATAATGCTACAACATAGGGGCTGCTTCCCTCCAATTATATTACCAGGTAGGGTAAGCAAGGTGACACACAAACGCACCCCAACACAAACAAAGACAACACCACGCACCCGGAGCCCGATACACAGTAAGGGTTAGCAGAGTGCAGTGACATCCGTCTGCTCCCGGGCCCCCTATACACAGTAGGGTTAGTAGAGGTGGAGTGACATCCGTCTGCTCCGGGGCCCCATAAACATTAGGGTTAGCAGAGGTGGCCAAATGACATGCGTCTGCTCAGGCCCCTACACAGTAGGTTATAGCAGAGGTACAGTGACATCTTTCTGGCTCCGGGGCCCATGCACAGTTAGGGTAGCAGAGGTGCAGTGACATGCTTCTGCAGAGTGCTGGTCCCATACAAAGTAGGGTTAGCAGAGGTACAGTGACATCTTTCTGATCCGGGCCTCATACACAGTCAGGTTAGCAGAGGTGCAGTGACATCCGTCCTGCTCCATGCCCCATACACATTAGTGTTAGAAGAGTGGCAGTTGACATCCGTCTGCTCCAGGGCCCCATACACAGTAGGGTTAGCAGAGGTGCAGTGCATCTGTCTGCTCCGGGGCCCCATACACAGGTGGGTTAGCAAGGTGCAGTGACATCCGTCGACTCCGGGACCCCATACACATAGGGTTAGCATTAGTGCAGTGACTATTCTGTCTGCTCCCGGGCCCCATACACAGTAGGGTAGCAGAGGTGCAGTGACTTCTGTCTGCTATGTGGCCCATACACAGTAGGGATATGCAGAGTGTGCAGTGACATCCGTGTGCTACCGGGCCGCCATATAACAGTATGGTTAGCAAGAGTGCAGTGACATCTGTCTGCTCCTGCCCCATATACAGTTAGGGATTAGCAGAGGTGCAGTGACATCCATTATCCCTTGCTCCGGGGCCCCATACCACGTAGGGATAGCAAGTGCAGTGGACATCCGTCTGCTCCCAGGGTCCATACACAGTAGGGTTAGCAAGGTGGGGGGGGGAGGGGGGGGCAGTGACATCCATCTGCTCCTGGGCCCCATACACAGTAGGGTTAGCAGAGGTGCAGTGACTCCGTCTGCTCCGGGTTCCCATACACAGTAGGGTTAGTAGAGGTGCAGTGACATCCGTCTGCTTCAGGGCCCCATACCACAGTAGGGTTAGCAGAGGTGCAGAGACATCCGTCTGCTCCGAGGTCCCATACAACAGTAGGGTTAGCAAGGTGCAGTGACATCCTCTGCTCCAGGCCCAAATTTAACAGGGGGTATACACAGTAGGGTAGGCAGAGGTGCAGTGACATCCGTCTGCGCCAGGACCCCATACACAGTAGGGTTAGCAGAGGTGCAGTGACATCTGTCTGCTCCGGGGCCACAAACACAGTAGGGTTAGCAGAGGTGCAGTGACATCTGTCTGCTCAAGGGCCCCATACACAGTAGGGTTATAGCAAGAGGTGCAGTTGAATCTGTCCTGCTCTGGCCCCATACACATTAGGGTTAGCAGAGGTGCAGTGACATCCTTCTGCTCCAGCCCCATACACAAGTAGGGTTACAGAGGTGCCAGTGTATCATCTGTCTGCTTCTGGGCCCCATACACAGTAGGGTTAGCAGAGGTGCAGTTATTATCCGTCTCTCCAGGTCACCATACACATTAGGAGTAAGCAGAGTAGCAGTGACATCCGACTTGCTCCGGGTCCTACACAGTAGGTTAGCAGAGGGGCCATGACATCCGTCTGCTCCAGGGCCCCATACACAGATAGGGTTAGCAGAGTGCAAAGTGTCTCCGTCTGCTCCAGGGCCCTCAAACACAGTAGGTGGTTAGCAGAGGTCAAGATACATCCTCCTTCCGGGGCCCTAAACACAGTAGGGTTACAGAGTGGCAGTAACATCCGTCTGCTCCGGCCCATACACATTAGGGTTAGCAGAGGTGGCAGTGACATCCGTCTGCTCCGGGGTCCCATACACAGTAGGGTTATAGAGGTGCAGTTACATCCGTCTGCCCGGGGCCCCATACACAGTATGTTTAGCAGAGTGCATTGACATCCGTCTGCACCGAGGTTCCCATAACCACAGTAGGGATAGCAGAGTTGCAGTGACAAACGTCTGCTCCAGCCCCATACACGCGGGTTAGCAAGGTGCAGTGACATCCGTCTGCTCCAGGCCCCATACAAAGTAGGGTTAGCATAGTGCAGTTGACATCCGTCTGCTCCAGTCCCCATACACATAGGGTGTAGCAGAGGTGCAGTGACTCCGTCTGCTCCAGGCCCCAAAACACAGTATGGTTAGCAGATTCATGACATCCGTCCCTGCTTCCGGGGCCCCATAAAAAAAAACACAGTAGGGTTAGCAGAGGTGCATGACATCCGTCTGCTCCGGGGGTCCCATACACAGTAGGGTAAGCAGAGGAGCAGTGACATCCGTCTGCTCCGGGCCCCATAATCACAGTACGGTTTAGCAGAGGTGCAAGTGACATCCGTCTGCTCCAGGGCCCCATACCACAGTAGGGTTAGCCAGAGGTTCATGACATCCCATCTCTCCGGGGCCCCATAAACTGAGGGTTAGCAGAGGTGCAGTGACATCGTCCTGCTCCGGCCCAAATACAGTAAGGGTTAGGCGAGGTGCAATGACATCCGTCTTCTCCGTGCCCCATACACATTAGGGTTTAGCAGAGTTGCAGAGACAGTCTGTCCTGCACCGAGGCCCCATACACAGTAGGTTACGCAAGGTGCAGTGACATCCGTGCTTCTCCGGCCCATACACAGTAGGGTTAAGCAGAGGTTGCAGTGAACATCCGTCTGCTCCGGGGTCCCATACACATAGGGTTGAGTAAGGTTCGGAGATATCCTTCTGCTCCGGGCCCATACACATTAGGGTTAGCAGAGGTGCAGTGACATCCTTCTCTCCGGGCCCATACACAGTAGGGTTAGCAGAGGAGCAGTGACTACCGTCTGCTCCGGGCCCCATACCACAGTAGGGTAGCAGAGTGGCGGTGGACATCCGTCTGCTCTCTGGCCCTCATACACAGTAGGGTTATCTTAGGTGCAAAGTGACCATCCGTCTGCACCGGGGCTCCATAAACAGTAGTGTTAGCAGAGGGGGTGCAGTGACATCCGTCTGATCCGGCCCCAGTACACTCGTTGGGTTAGCAGAGGTGAGTGACATGCCGTGCTGATCCGGGGCCCAGTAGACAGTAGGTTTAGCAGAGGTGCAGTAGACATCCGTCTGCTCCCGGGCCCCATACACAGATAAGGTTTAGCAGAGGGTGCAGTGACATCCGTCTGCTCCTAAGGGCCCCATACACAGGAGGGGTTTGCAGGAGGTCAGTGCCTTCCGTCTGCTCCGGGTCCCCATACACAGTAGGGTTAGCAGAGGTGCAGTGACATCCGTCAGCCTCTGAGGCCCCATACACAGTAGGGTTAGCAGAGGGTGCAGTGACATCCGTCGCTCCAGGGGCTCCATACACAGTAGGTAGCAGAGGTGCAGTGACAATCCGTCTGCTCTGGGGCTCCATACACAGTAGGGTTAGCAGAGCGCAGTGGACATTTCTGTGTTGCTTCGGGCCCATTACACAGTAGGGTTAGCCAGAGGTGCAGGACATCCGTCTGCTCCGGCCCCATACAACAGTATGGGTTAGCAGAGGTGCAGTGACATCCGTTTTTTTTTTGTTTCTACTCCAGGTCCCCATACACAGTGGGTTAGCAAGGTGCAGTGACATCCGTCTGCTCCGGCCCTCCATACACAGTAGGGTTGTAGCAGAGGTGTCAGTGTCATACGTCTGCTCCGGAGCTTCATACACAGTAGTTAGCGAGAGAGGTGCAGTTCATCCGTCTGCTCCGGGGCCTATTAGCGCATGAGTTATGCGCTAGTAGGAAGTGGTCATAATAATGTGACTGGAGATGATGTTTCGCTGTCTGTGGATTTGGGACTTGATAAATAAATGACCAGTTTAACCAATTTTTTCGCCCAGATCCTTAAAGGGCCGGTGTCCAGTTTTACGTCACTGAGGTTTAATTATTGCGTAACTAAAACTTCTACAACTTGTGTCTTTCAATTCCTCCTGATTTTTCAGTATCTTTTCTTGCTGTCAGTGAATGGAAACATTCAGAAGCTGAAGCATCACCTGGACCTGCTCCTGCAGCTGAGGGTTTGTTACAGTGTCGGTGACCGACAAATTGTGCAAACCTTAATATCAGCTCAGTAGGACTCGGTCAGAATGGGTTTCCATCGCTGAACGCTTCCATGCACTGACAGCAAGCAGAGGTAGTGAAAAGCATAAAGTGTAATAGTAAATTGCAAAACTCTTTGTTATATCATAAACTGTAACCAAAGCAGAGGACGCTGGCCCTTTAACAAACAGATATTAGGTCTTCAGATACTAAAGAGTTGGTGAATCTGAAATACTCTGTGCTGCTGTGACCATTGTTTAGTTGTAATTTGGTTTCTGTCTTGATATAACCGATCCTGGTATCAGGATTAAACTGTTCCGCCATCTGGTCATCCTCTTCAGGGTGGGGGGGGGGTCTTTGGGGCCTCCTGGGGGAGGGTGAGGGGTCTTTGGGGCCTCCTGGTGGAGGGTGGGGAGTCTTTGGGGCTTCCTGGCGGAGGGTCTTTGGGGCCTCCTGGGGGAGGGTGGGGGGTTCTTTGGGGCCTCCTGTGAGGGTGGGTGGGGTCTTTTGGGCCCTCTGGTGGAGGGGGGGGTACGTTGGGGCATTCCTGGGAGGGTCCTTTGGGGCCCTCCTGGGGGAGGGTGGGGGGTCGTTGGGGCCTCCTGGTGGCGGGTGGGGGGTCTTTGGGGCCTCCTGGTGGAGGGTGGGTCTTTGGGTCTCTGGCGGATGGTGGGGGGTCTTGGTCTCTTGCGAGGAGGGGGGGTCTTGGGCCTCCTGGGGCGGTGTTGGGGGTCTTTGGGTCTCCTGGTGGAGGGTGGGGGGTCTTTGGGGCCTCCTGGGGGAGGGTGGGGGGTCTTTGGGGCCTCTTGGCGGAGGGGTCTTTGGGGCCTCCTGGGGCGGGGTTGGGGGGTCTTTGGGGCCTCCTGGGGTGGGGTTGGGGTCTCTTTGGGGCCTCTTGGCAGAGGGGTCTTTGGGGCCTCCTGGGGCGGGGTTGGGAGGTCTTTGGGGCCTCCTGGGACGGGGTGGGGGTCTCTTTGGGGTCTCCTCAGACCGCAGCATTTGTACACCATGAACTCTCAGATGTTCCAGTCTTCCCAGCACCGTCCTGCTGGTTGCTGCGGCCCCGGGAGGTTTGCAAACCACAATGAATATTTTCCCAGAATCCTCCTGCCCCCGGATTAACAGGATTATAGAGAATCAATGCTCTGCATCTGGGAAGCAGGAAATATTCGGGGAGGAGATGGAGGTTTATGGTGCACAGGCCGGATACTGGCCCAGAATCAGGACAAAGCCCCCAAAAAAGTACCAGTGAGATGACTCCCCCGCAATGTCCACCACTGAACCCCCATAACTGTGACCCCCCACAGGGACCCGAATAGTGACAGCCTCAGAGCAGGAGTCACAGAGGAACCAGTGCCCGGGGCTTTCATCAGAGGCAGACACCAATGTACATAAGTATTGCATGACTGAGGAAAGTATAAGGGGGTAAGGGACGAGGACCTCCAGGGATGGGGACATCTTCAGGGATGGGGACCTCTAGGAATGGTGACACCTTCATGGATGGGAACACCTCCAGGGATAGGGACACCTCTAGGGATGAGGACACCTTCAGGGCTGAGAACACCTCTAGGGATGGTGATACCTCCAGGGATAGGGACACCTCTTGGGATGAGGACACCTCCAGAGATGGACACTCCTCCAGGGATGGTGATACCTCCAGGGATAGGGACACCTCTACTGATGGTGATACCTCCAGGGATGAAAAATTCATGGAAATCCCTAAAGAAGCATTTATGCTATCACACATGAAAAAACTTCTGAGACTCTTTAGTTCACAGTTTTTGGATCAAAAAGTGTGTTAAGCCGACCACGAACATGTGAACTAAAGTCTCAAGATTTTTCATGTGTGGATAGAATAGCAAAAATGCTCTTAGGATTTCCATGAATTTTTGCCCTTTTTTGCAGACGGTGCCGCTGATATGGTGGCGTGTATATATAAATATATATGTAAGCCGCAACCCTGCCATGCAACCAGGTCATAATGTGTTTTTTCAGAAAATGTTTTTTTGTGTCAGAACTATAGTTGTATTTTGCATATTTTGGTTTTAATCAATATAGGGAGGAAGGGATGGTGCTCCATTTGTTTTCCTGCACCCCAACCACTTTTCAACAGGCTGTTATATGGATGCAGCTTGTAGGGGTTGGTGTGTTTCTTTTATTTCATTCCTCTCAGGATAATGGAGTCAGTTGACCCGATGAAGGCCTGAATTTGGCTCTATTGATAGTAAAGGAATAGTGTAGGACACCTTCGCCTAGAGACTCCATGTAAGTTTGCGTGGTGGCTTAAACACTTCATCAAAACATGTGAACTAAGAACCTGCCAGGGAATATTATGTGATACCACCAGGGATAGGGACTCCTCTAGGATTTGTGATAGCCATCCAGGGAAAGGACTCCTCTAAAGATGGTGGATATCTCCAGGGATAGGGACTCCTCTAAGGATGGTTAAAACCTGCAGGGAGAGGGACTCCTCTAAGGATGTGATACCCACCAGGGATAGGGACTCCTCTAAAGATGGTGATATCTCCAGGGATAGGGACTCCTCTAAGGATGGTGATACCACCAGGGATAGGGACTCCTCTAAGGATGGTGATATCTCCAGGGATAGGGACTCCTCTAAGGATGGTGATACCACCAGGGATAGGGACTCCTCTAAGGATGGTGATTTATTTTTCTCCAGGGATAGGGACTCCTTCTAAGGATGTGTGATATCTCCATGGATAGTGACTCCTCTGGTGATGGTGATATCTCCAGGGATAAGGGGAGACTCCTTCTAAGGATGTGAATCTCCAGGGATAGGGACTCCTCTAAGGGATGGTGATATTCTCCAGGGTCTAGTGACTCCTTAAGGATGGGATACCTCCAGGATAGTTGTACCTCTCTTAAGGAAGGTGATATCTCCCAGGGATAGGGGACTCCCCTCTGGGGATGGTGATACCTGCAAGGGGATAGGGACTCTCTGGGGATGGTGATACCTGCAGGGATAGGGACTCCTCTGGGGATGGTGATACCTGCAGGGATAGGGACTCCTCTGGGGATGGTGATATCACCAGGGATAGGGACTCCTCTGGGGATGGTGATATCTCCAGGGATAGGGACTCCTCTGGGGAGGTGGATACCACCAGGGAAGGGACTCCTTCTGGGGATGGGTGATACCACCAGATAGGGACTCCTCTGGGATGGTGAATACTACCAGGGATAGGGACTCTCTGCAGACAACTGGCATTGTGATACCGTGCAGGGATAGGGACTCCTCTAAGGATGGAGATATCTCCGAGGGATAAGGGACTCCTCTAAGGATGGTGAATCTCCAGGATAAGGTACTCCTCTAAGGATGGTGATATCTCCAGGGATAGGGACTCCTCTAAGGATGGTGATACCACCAGGGATAGGGACTCCTCTAAGGATGGTGATATCTCCAGGGATAGGGACTCCTCTAAGGATGGTGATAACTCCAGGGATAGGGACTCCTCTCGGGATGGTGATATCTCCAGGGATAGGGACTCCTCTAAGGATGGTGATATCTCCAGGGATAGGGACTCCTCTAAGGATGGTGATATCTCCAGGGATAGGGACTCCTCTAAGGATTGTGATCCACCAGGGAGAGGGACCTGCTCTAAGGATGGTGTAAATCTCCAAGGATAGGGCCTCCTCGGTGGATGGTGATACCTGCAGGGATAGGACTCCTCTGGATGGTGATACCTGCAGAGGAGTATGGACTCCTCTGGGATGGTGATACCTGCAGGATAGGACTTCACCTCTGGATGGTGATATCTCCAGGGATAGGGACTCCTCTCCGGATGGCGATATCTCCCGGGAGAGGGACTCCTCTGGGGATGGTGATACCACCAGGGATAGGGACTCCTCTAAGGATGGTGATACCACCAGGGATAGGGACTCCTCTAAAGATGGTGATATCTCCAGGGATAGGGACTCCTCTAAGGATGGTGATACCTCCAGGGATAGGACTCTCTAAAATGTGGTGATACCACCAGATATGGACTCCACTAAAATGGTGATTATCTCCAGGGATAGGGTACCCTCCTCTAAGGAATGGTGAAATCTCCAGGGATAGGACTCCACTGGGGATGTGTGATATCTCCAGGGATAGGGACTCCCTCTAAGGTTTTATGGTGATATCTCCAGGATAGGGACTCCCTCTAATGGATGTTGATAATCTTCCAGGATAGACTCCTCTGGGGATGGTGTAACTGCCGGATAGTGACTCCTCTGGGATGTGTGAACCTGCAGGAAAGGGACCTCCTCTGGGGATGGTGATATCACCCCAGGGATAGGGACTCCTCTAAGGATGGTGATATCTCCAGGGATAAGGGACAACTCTGGGGATGGTATATCTCCAGGGATAGGGTACTCCTCTGGATGTGATATCTCCATAGGATTAGGGACCTCCACTGGGGATGTGAAACCACCGGATAGGGACTCCTCTAAGGATGGTGATACCACCAGGGATAGGGACTCCTCTAAGGATGGTGATATCTCCAGGGATAGGGACTCCTCTGGGGATGGTGATACCTGCAGGGATAGGGACTCCTCTGGGGATGGTGATACCTGCAGGGATAGGGACTCCTCTGGGGATGGTGATACCTGCAGGGATAGGGACTCCTCTGGGGATGGTGATACCTGCAGGGATAGGGGACTCCCTCTAAGGAGTGAACCTGCAGGGATAGGGTCTCCTCTGGGGATTTGATATCTCCAGGGAAAGGGACACCTCTGGGATGGTGATTATCTCCAGATAGTGGACTTCTCTAAGGATGGTGATATCTCCAGATAGTGGACTCCATCTGGTGATGTTAAATCTCCAGGATAGGGACTCCCTCTGGGGATGGTGAATCTCCAGGGATAGGACTCCTCTGGGGATGTGTGATATCTCCAGGGATAGGACTCCTCTGGGGATGTGTGATATCTCCAGGGATAGGACTCCTCAGGAGATGGTGATATCTCCAGGGATATGGGACTCCTCTGTGATGGTGAAATCTCCGAGGATAGGGACTCCTCTGGGGATGGTGATTATCTCCAGGATAGGGGACTCCTCTGGTGATGTGATAACTCCAGGGATAGGGGACTCCTCTGGGGATGGTGATATCTTCCAGGATAGGACATCTCTAAGGATGTGATATCTCCAGGGATAGGACTCCTCTAAGGATGGGTGATATCTCCAGGATAAGGGACTCCACTGGGGATGGTGATAACCACCAGGGTGATAGGGACTCCTCTAAGGATGGTGATATCTCCAGGGATAGGGACTCCTCTAAGGATGGTGATTATCTCCAGGAGAATAGGGACTCCCTAGGGGAAAGGTGATATCACCAGGGATAGGGACTCCTCTGGGGATGGTGATATCTCCAGGGATAGGGACTCCTCTGGGGATGGTGATACCTGCAGGGATAGGGACACCTACAGGCAGGGGCGCCGCAAGGCAGATTCATTCGGGGCACGAGCCCCGAATCAATCTGCCTGTGCCCCGAGTCTCGGCGCTCCTTGGTGCGGGCGGCGCCCGCCGATCTCTTACTGAACGGCCATGTTCACAGCGGCCTGCGCAGTCAGAGTCGGGGGAGGAGGCAAGGAACGATCGTTACAGTTCCTGTCTTCCCCCCTGTATGTACGCTGCTTGGTAAGCGCTGTACATACACCTCAGCGTCGCAGGGGGAGTGACGCGCCGCTTTCATCACCCCCTGTGACGCTGGGATCCTCTGATGCCGCAGCTCAGCCTTCCGAGAGGTCCCGGGCCCCGCGAGACGGCGTAAGCAGCGTGATAACATCACGCCCTTACACCGGTCACGAGCTGCCAAGACTGGACACGTGTAGGGCGGGCTTCATTAGGTAAGTAGGTTTTTTTTTATTTTATTTTTATTAGCTAAGGGGCAATCACTGGCTGTGGGGTATAGTGGCTATAGGTGGGCATATCACTGGCTACAGGGGTGCATATGTGGCTACAGGGGGGCAGATCACTGCAACAGAGGGCAAATGTGCTACAGGGGGGGGCAGATCACTGGCTACAGGGGGCATATGTGGCTATGGGGGGGCATATGTGGCTACAGGGGCAGATTAACACTGGCTACATGGTGCATATGTGCCTACGGGTAGGGGCATATCACTGCAACAGGGGGCATATGTGGCTACAGGGGCATGTCACTTGCTACAGGTGGCATATGTGGCTTAGGGGCATATGTGGCTAAGAGGGCATATGTGGCTTAGGGGCATATGTTGGCCTTAGGGGGCATTTTGTGGCTTAGGGGGCATATGTGGCTACGGGGAATGTCACATGCAACAGGGGCATATGTGGCTTAGGGGCAATATGTGGCTAAGGGGGCATATGTGGCTAAGGGGCATATGTGGCTTAGGGGGCATATGTGGTTAAGGGGGCAAATGTGGCTAAGGTGCATATGTGGCTAGGGGGCATAGTGTGGTTAAGGGGCATATTGGCTAAGGGGCATATTATATGTACAATAGGGGGGCATAATTACTGGCTAAGGGGGGCATATACCTGGCTAAGGGGCAGGTAACCTGGCTACAGGGGACTAATAACCTAACTACAAGAATCATATTACTGGCTACAGGGGACATATTACTGGCTACAGGGGGCTGTAACCTGCCTACAGAGGGCAGTAACCTGGCTAGAGGGGCTAATAACCTGGCTAGAGGGGGCAGCAACCTAGCTAGAGGGGCCAACTACTTGGCTAAAAGGGGCTACCAACTGGCTACAGTGAGCTACTACCTGGCTATAGGGGTCAAATATTTACCTACAAGGGGGTAATTATTACCATTTGGGGCACTATAGGTGGGGATTTTGTATAGAGATAGGAATTGGTAGGGAAGTGCTGATAAAATGAGGAGTCTAAGATGTTTGTTTTGTACATTTTTCAGTGAAGAGTTGTGGACGGTAGAAGGTGTCATGGCGTCTGGGACAGATGGAGAAGAAGAGAAAGAGAACAACTCTTCAGAGACGTCTCCTGTGAGTCACCAAATGTAACGTCAGTGTAATCACTTATATTTCTCCTGAGCATCTACATACAAAGGTTTTTCTCTGTAAAAATACATCCGCAGTTCACAATGAGACGCAAAAAATACCGTGTGCACCCAGCCCTACTCAGAAAAACCTAAGGGCCCGAGCCCCGGGTGTTTTGGGACCCTGCCTACAGGGATGAAATACCTCCAGAGAGGGGGACTCTGCCAGGTATGGTGACATCTCTCAGGGTTGGCCCCTCTCAGGATGGACACTCCTCCAGGGATGTCATGCCCCCGTCCTCAGGTCTCTGTTGCCCCCTATCTGTCAGTGTCATGCCCCCGTCCTCAGGTCTGTGTTGCCCCCTATCTGTCAGTGTCATGCCCTCGTCCTCAGGTCTCTGTTGCCCCCTATCTGTCAGTGTCATGCCCCCGTCCTCAGCTCTGTGTTGCCCCCTATCTGTCAGTGTCATGCCCTCGTCCTCAGCTCTAGTGTTGCCCCTATCTGTCAGTGTCATGCCCCCGTCCTCAGTCTCTGTTGCCCCCTATCTGTCAGTATCATGCCCCCGTCCTCAGGTCTGTGTTGCCCCCTATCTGTCAGTATCATGCCCCCGTCCTCAGGCCTGTGTTGCCCCCTATCTGTCAGTGTCATGCCCCCGTCCTCAGCTCGGTGTTGCCCCCTATCTGTCAGTGTCATGCCCTCGTCCTCAGCTCTGTGTTTGCCCCCTATCTGTCAGGTCATGCCCCCGGCCTCAGCTCTGTGTTGCCCCCTATCTGTCAGTGTCATGCTCCCGTCCTCAGCTCTGTGTTGCCCCCTATCTGTCAGTGTCATGCCCCCGTCCTCAGCTCTGTGTTGCCCCCTATCTGTCAGTGTCATGCCCTCGTCCTCAGCTCTGTGTTGCCCCCTATCTGTCAGGCTCTCCTCCTCAGGCTGCAGACATTATTATTCCAGTCCTGTCCACTTCGTGCAGTGCACGGAGGGGGAAAAAAAATAAAAAAAAGCCTTGGGCGCCGGTCTGCGGGGTGGATCCCCCGGCAATCCCAAGGCGGGGGCGGTCCCCCTTCCCCAAAAAACCTTTGGGGCCCCTTTTAAAATAAGCGGAAAAAAAGGGGGCCGGGATAGGACGGTTGAAAAGGAAAGGAGAGAGGAGGCGGGGAGGGGGGCATGGGAGACGGGGCCCGATGTTCAGTTTTTCCCCCCGGGCTAAACCCTTTGAAGAAGTTGGCAAAGCCCGGGGCCTTTAAGGGAAACCATTATTTGGTCCGAAAACCACCCCCCCCCCTTTCCCTTTCCCTTTCCCCGGGTAACCCCATCAGTTGGGGGTTTTTGGGGGTTGGGGGGGGTTTTCCCTCACCCTTCATTCCCCAACCCCCCTTTTAATCCGCAAAAAGGTGTCCTCCCTCCTGCTCCCCCCAAATTGGTGGCGGTGTATGGGGAAGAGAGGGTCCTTTTCGGGGGGGGAAAAAGGGCCTTTTCCCACCGCTCCCTCCTGGGGCCCGGGGGTTAAAACCATTTTTTGGGACAAAGAGAAAATGAATCCGGGGGTTTTTTCCCTTTTCCTTGCGGGGAGGGGGAAATTATGGGGGGCCCGGGTCCCTTTTTAAGAGTTTCCCCAGAGATTTTTTTGTTTATTAAGGATTACAATGAAACAGTGGGGATTTTCCCTCTTTTGGCTGGGTTTAACAATTATCAGGGGGTTAAAAATTCTTGTTCGGGGATTAAAAATTGTATCATTGGGTGAAATTCTCGTGGCTGGGTTTTACAATGATCGTGGGTGATATTTTTCTTTTCCGGGATTAAAAATTTTAAATTTTTCTGGGGTATTCTCTGTGTTTTCTTTCAGTGGGTTTTTTGGGTTTTAAAAATTTTGGTATCTAGGGGAAAATTTATTTCTCGTGTTAAAATTTTCCCTCGGGGAACTTTCTTTTTAAATTTGTACCAGGGGGGTTGTTTATTTTTTCTTTTACTTTGTCATTGGGGGATTTCCCCCTTCTTTAAAAACATGTTTTAAAAGTGGGGGTTATTCTCGTCCTGGGTTAAAATGAAATCAGGGGTTTAAATAATTTCTTTTGTCACTTTGGGATTTCCAATTTTATCAGTGGGTTTGATTTTATCCTCTGTTCGGGGAAAATTAAAAATTTTTTCAGTGGGGATTTTTCTCTGCCCTTGGGATTAAAAATGTTTTGTGGGGGGATATTTTTTCTGTTCTGGGATTAACCAAAATTGTTTTCATTTGGGGTGAAAATTCTCATCTCTGGGTTTAAACAATGTATCTTTTTGTGATATTCCCTGTTCTGGGATTCCCAATTGGTATCAGTGGGTGATATTTTTCTGTCGGGGAATTTAACAATGTATCGGTGGGTTTAAAATTTTTGGGAATTTTTTTCGTTTGGGATACTCTGGCCCGGGAATTAAAAAGGATAAAAGTTGGGTGTTTAATCTCTGTCCTTGGGTTTACAAAATGTATCAGTGGGTGATATTTTTTCTGTCTCGGGGAATTAAAAAATGTTTTCAGTGGGTGATATTCTCTGTCTCGGGGTTTTAAACAAGTTTTCCAGTGGGTGATATTCCGTTTTGGGGTTTAAACAATGTATCAGTGGGTGATATTCTCTGTCTCTGGGATTACAATGTATCAGTGGGTGATATTCTCTGTGTCTGGGATTAAACAATGAATTTTCGGGGAAATTTTTTAAAATTTTTTACAATTCGTGGGGGGAACCGGGTTGGAACAAAGGGTTTTAAGGGGGTGTTTAAAAAATTCTTTTTGTCTCCGGGTTTTTACAAATTGTTTTCCATTGGGAGGATATTTCTTTTTGTTCCGGGAATTAAAAAATGTTTCAGGGGGGTGTATTTCTTTTTCGGGGATTACAATGTATCAGTGGTAAAATTTTTCTCTGTCTCGGGGATTAAATTTTCATGGGTGATATTCCCCTGTTTGGGATTACTTTTTGTTTTCAGTGGGGGTTTATTCTCGGGTCTCGGGGATTACAAAAAAACATGGGTGATATTCTCTGTCTCTGGGATTACAATGTATCAGTGGGTGATATTCTCTGTGTCTGGGATTACAATGTATCAGTGGGTGATATTCTCTGTGGCTGGGATTACAATGTATCAGTGGGTGATATTCTCTGTCTGGGATTACAATGTATCAGTGGGTGATATTCTCTGTGTCTGGGATTACAATGTATCAGTGGGTGATATTCTCTGTCTTTTTATTCAAAGTTTCTTTTGGGGTTTTAAATTTCCCCGTTCGGGGATTTTACAATTTTAAAAAAGTGGGGTGATAATTTAAATTCACTGGGGAAAAATTTTTATCATTGGGGGTTTTGTGTTGGTTCAAGGGAACATTTGTTTCTTTTCCGGGTTCGTATCTTGGGTAATCTCCTTTGTTCCCAATAAAAAGGATTAGGGGTTGATTATTCCTTTTTGGGTTTAAACAATGTATCAGTGGGGTGATTTTCCCTTGTGGCGGGGATTCCCAACCGGAAACAGGGGGGAAAATATTCTAGTCTGGGATTAAAATGAAACCGTGGGTGTTATTCTCGGGGCTGGGTTTAACAATTTTATCAGTGGGGATATTCCCCGGCCCTTGGGTTTTTTAAAAAGTATCGTGGGTAAATATTCCGTGTCGGGGATTAAATGTATCAGGGGGTGAATTATTCTCGCTCGGGGAAATTCCCTTTGTATCATTGGGGTGAATTCTCTGTGCTGGATTAAAAGGGGGAAATCAGTGGGTGATATTCTTTTGGGGCCGGGATTAAAATTTGTATCAGTGGGTTTTCCCTTTTTGGGGGCTGGGTTTTACAATGTATCAGGGGGGTGAAATTCTTTTGGGTATTACAATGTTTCAATTTTGGTTTTTTTGGGATTACAATGTATCAGTGGGGGATATTCTCTGTGTGGGGTTTAAAAAGGAAACAGTGGGTGATTTTCTCTTCTTGGGAAATTACAATGAAACATTTTGGGTGATATTCTCTGTCTGGGATTACAATGTATCATTTTGGTATATTCTCGTTTTGGGTTTTACAATTATCAACGGTGATATTCTCTGTCTCTGGGATTACAATGTATCAGTGGGTGATATTCTCTGTCTCTGGGATTACAATGTATCAGTGGGTGATATTCTCTGTCTGGGATTACAATGTATCAGTGGGTGATATTCTCTGTCTCTGGGATTACAATGTATCAGTGGGTGATATTCTCTGTCTCTGGGATGACAATTTGGAAACCCAGTGGGTGATATTCTCTTTTTGGGAAAAAAATTAAAAATTTTATCATTTGGGTGATATTCTCGGTTGGGGATTAAAATTTTTAAATTTGGGGTGAAATTCTTTTGCGGGGGATTAAAATGTATCAGGGGGTGTTTCTCTTTTCCGGGTTTTACAATGAAATAAGGGGGGTGTATTCTTTTGTCTGGGATTAAAAATGTATCGTGGGTGATATTCTTTTGTCTGGGGAATTACAAGGGTATCAGGGGGTGATTTTCCTTGTTTTGGGGGTTTAAAATGTATAAATCGGTAAAAATTTCTCTTTTCCGGGGAATTCAATGTAACAGTGGGTGATATTCTCTGTGGCTGGGATTACAATGTATCAGTGGGTGATATTCTCTGTGTCTGGGATTACAATGTATCAGTGGGTGATATTCTCTGTGTCTGGGATTACAATGTATCAGTGGGTGATATTCTCTGTGGCTGGGATTACAATGTATCAGTGGGTTTGATTTTTCCCCGTTGGGGGTTTTAAAATGAATAAATCGGTGATATTCCCCTTTTCTTGGGATTACAGGAAATAGTGGGTTTTTAAAATTTTTCCCAATGACAGGGGTTACCCGTGGGGGTTAAAAGGGTTCAGTGGGTGATATTCTCTGTCTCTGGGATTACAATGTATCAGTGGGTGATATTCTCTGTCTGGGATTACAATGTATCAGTCGGTGATATTCTCTGTCTCTGGGATTACAATGTTTCTTGGGTGTTATTTTCTTTTCTGGGATTAAATTATCGTGGGTGTTTATTCTCTGTCTCGGGGGTTTACAATGTACCCATGGGTGATATTTCTGTCCGGGGGTTTTAAAATGTATCAGGGGGTTTAAATTTTCCTTGTCGGGGAAATTTAAAAATGTATCGTGGGGGGATTTTCTCTGCTGAATTAAAAATGATCGTGGGTGATTTTCCCTCTGTTTGGGTTTACAATGTATCATGGGTGAAAATTTCTGCCCGGGGATTACAATGAATAAAGGGGTGATATTTCTCGGGGCTGGGATTAAAAAATTTTTTTTTTTTTTTTTTGGGGGATTTTTCTCTGCCCTCTGGGATTCCCAATTGTATCAGGGGGTGATATTTTTTGGGGTTTTGGATAAAAAAGTTTCAGGGGGTGATATTCCCCTGCCCGGGTTTAAACAATGTATAATTGGGTGAAAATTCTCTGTTCTGGGATTAAATGAATCAGGGGTAAATTTTTCTCTTTTCCTGGGATTACAATGTATCAGGGTGATATTCTCTTTTGGGCGGGGTTTTAAAATGTATCAGTGGGTATTTTTCCTGTTTTGGGGTTTACAATGTATCATCTTGATATTCTCTTTCTGGGTTTTCAATGTATCAGGGTTGAAAACTCTTCTCGGGGAAATTACAATGTATCAGGGGGGTGATTTTTTCCGGGGTCTGGGATTACAATGAATCTGTGGTATTTTTCCTCTTTTCGGGGTTTAAATGTATCATTGGGTGTTTAAAATTCTCTTTCGGGGGAAAATTACAATTTTATCGGGGGGGTTTATATTCTCTTTTCGGGGGATTACAATGAAATCAGTGGGTGATATTCTCTGTGGCTGGGTTTACAATTTTTTCAGCGGTGAATTCTCGGGTCTTGGGTTTTACAATGTATCGGGGCGGGGATAATTTCTTTGGGTTTTAAAATGTATCAGTGGGGGGATATTTCTTGTCCTGGGTTTTACAAGTATCAGTGGGTGTTATTCTCGTGGCTGGGATTAAAAATGTTTTCAGTGGGGTGATATTCTCTGTCTGGGTTTACAAGGGAAATTCATTGGGTGATATTTTTCTGTTTTTTGGGATTACAATGAAATCAGTGGGTAAATATTCCCTGCTCGGGGGTTTACAATGTACATGGGTGATATTCTCTGCGCTGTCTCTTTAAAAACGCTTTTCTGCTGGGGTTTTCTGAAATCGATCCATTCCGTTTTTTTAATTGTATCTTCTTTCGTAATAACCAGTTTCGGGCTTCGGCCCCGAGATCCCCGCGCTGTCACAGTCATTCAAGCTTATTACTTTGGGGCAAATTTGGGAAAAGGGCCCCAAAAGCTCACCGGAAAATTTGGGAATCTAAAGGCAGAGAATCAAAAGCACTTCGCACCGGCATAGATTGTGCATCGTTAGAAGCAATAAAGGGGCAAAAATTAAAGACCGACCCTGAGTCGGTAAAGCGGAAAAAGGGTGGGAAAAGGGGGTTATTTTGTTGCAGATATGAGGGGCGCTGCCTATTTGTCACTTTTTAAAGCCGAAAACAAAGGCGGAAATACAGAAATGCCTATTCATAGTTACAATAAATAATCTAATATTAGGAATAATGAATATAATGTAATATAGTGCAAAATATAATTTAATTATAATAACAGTAATTATTTTTACATTTTTTTGATATTGGTGATAATATAAACAGTAACTATAAATATTAGTGATAATACAGGATATATAGGGGTGTGATACAGTGCACATATATTTATAGCAGCAATAAATGCAGAATATAATTCAAATAAATAAAAAATTATAAGTGAAAATAAATAATAAAAAAGAAATAATAATATATATAACAATAATTCTAATAACAATAATGGTAATAATAAGATCTAGTATATAATAAAACACTAAAATATAATATAAAAAAACAAAAAAATTAATTTTGTATAATAATTAGAAAAAAATGATGTGTAAGTGAAAAAATGATGTAAAAGTAAATAAATAATACTATATACTAAAATTTTATTAAATGATTTATAAAAATAACATAATGTTTTAAAAATACATAATACATATTAATAGTTTTTTTAAATATTTAAAAAATGGGGAGAAAAAAATAAATCTCATCGGGGGTAATATTTAAAAAGCCAATTTTAGGCTTTTATTCCTTTTATCCTGAAATTTTTTCTTTCTTTATTTCTTATTCTTTTGCTTTTGATGAAACTGATTTCATTTTTACACCTAATGTTAGAACATTGCCTAAGGGTGACACCTATGACCGGGACTGCGCCAGTTTTCTGTTTACTTTGAGGCAAACTGTGGTTTCTCTGTTCTGTAGATGTAAGAACCGCCGTTCGCCAAAACTTGGCACAATCTGCACCACACACTACACTATAGAATGTGGCAAAGTCATACAAAGCGGCAAAATTTGGTGCAAAACTGTCTTTCAAATCCACACCATTTTTTATTGTGGCTTTTGGCCTTTTGGCGTAAAAGGGGAAAAATTTAGGGGGCCCTTTTTCAAAGGCAGAGGACAGACCGGGCGGTTTTTTTCCGATGGGTTTTGTCGGGGTTTTTTTCCGTGCACACGGCCGCCGGGGCGGCTTTTCCCCCCAATAGCAGAAAAAGCCCTCCCCCCCTTTTCAGACGTTTCATATTTTGTCCGAAAACCGGGTGGAAGAATGAACATGTTGTATGTTTTGTGGTCTGAAAAACCGCCGGACGGAAAACCAATGCAGTGGGGACTGCTGCATGGATTTTTCATAGAGGTCCATTGAAAAGTTTGCAGCTGGTTTTTTCAGATGTGTATGGGTGACGGCAAAAAAACAACAAGCGACCGTGGTTTTTGCACGAAACGGGACAAAAACCTGTGGTTGTGCATTGCAAAAAAAAAAGTTCGCTTTCGGGCCGATGCAGTGGTGACAAAGCATTAAAAACACCGGACTGACGCCAGTATTAAAAAGGTAGAACGGCAGTCGGGTCAGGTTCAAACACGCACCCAAATTCCCTCTTTACGTTTTTTTTTTTTTCATTTTCATCACTAATTGTGGATTATTTCTTTATATTTTGTTGATGAAAATATTATAATAATAATAATAATAATAATAAAAAAAATATATATGTAAAAATACAATAATAATAATTTCTCAGTATAGTAACAATAATAATAATAAATATCAAAATATAATAAAGAATACAATTATTAAAAATATTAAAAAATAATAATAAAATATAATAAAATTTTACAATATAATAATAATCATTAATAATTTAAATATAATAAAATATCACAAAATAATAATAATAATATATGTAAAAATACTATAAATAATACAATTTCACAGTATAGCAATAGTAGTAGTAGTAGTAATAATAATAATAAATATCAAAACATAATACAATTTCACAACATAGTCATAAGAAATAATTAAATATATAAAAATATAATAAATAATAAAATATTACAAAATAATAATAATAATAATAATAATAATAATAATAATTTACAGATACATATAAATAAGTAATAAACAGAGTAAATAACCATATAAATAAAAGCTCCATTGATCTCGGCGTGCCAGCGGGCAGCGCGCCAGCCTTCTGTGCCCACCACATTACAGGACACATCTGGTGGAGGCTAGAATCACTGACAAGTTACTACAGCAGGGAGGGAGAGCCATATGTGTAACCCTGTGGCCAGTCACTAGGGGCCGGTTACTTCTATAGAAGCTGCTTCCTCCTATTAGACTCATGTCTGAGATACTGATTTTGCAGTGGATTGTAAGACATGCGGGGACCTGTGAGGAGTCATTGGAGACCAAAAGGTCCCCTATACTGTTTTTGCTCTATACTGTCTGTAAATCATGTGACTTGGAAGCACCACCCACTTCCCCTGACACATTTATATACGTTGGCCATATACAGCATCCAGCCTGAATCCACATTTATACAAATCTATTGAATCCCGGGCTGTGTTATCCCGGGCTTTCACATCTTATGTGTTCGTCCCAGTTGACGTCTGTGTCTGAGACTCCATAACAAAAGACAGATAAAATGGCGCTAAAAGTTGCTCTATTTTTTCTGTTCAAACGGCAAACTCTGCACGGAAGCCATATACAGCCCATTGCTATCCATTATAAAACGGGTCTGGTTCCTCCTCTATGACGGAGGCTCCAACGCAGAGGTGACCAGACCTTATTATACATATATTGTGCTAGCTGTGCACCTATTCTGGTCTGTGCTGTATTTATTATATGAGGAAGGCACTAATACTTTGTCTTAGGATCTGCCATAACTACTGGGCAGATGCTTCCACCATCGTTGGTGGCGCTGATCCAATGTGATGTCAGGCACCAGGGGTAGATCACCTATGAGGTGAGGGAAATCCTAACTTCATGCCGCTGTACCCTTCCCTGACTGCGGGGGCAGCGTAATGACAGATATCCTGTCTACTCTATGGTGAGATATCTGGGTAAGCTACATCACATAACATCGATGAGAGCGCATAAGATCATGATGGGGCCTTCTCTTCCCATACATTTTTGTAGGATTTTTTTGGTTTTCTTTAAGATGGAATTTTCGGATGTCAGAATATGTAACATTTTTGCAACAAATTGGCTGTATGTGAATTCACCCGGTGTAACTACACTGGATGACAACAAAAGTTATAACAATAATCAAGCCAAGCAGCAGTCACATGCAAGTAACATGAAGCGAGTATCAAAATGTAAGGACTTAATGATGGACAGCGGACAGAAGGACGGACAATGGCAAGGGCATGGGCGGAGAGGGAAGGATAAATGACTGGAATCTAGAAGCAAGACACCAAGAAATACCTGACCCTAATAACTAACGTTCTCTAACTATGTCTCCTAGCTGTCCTTAATGCTGACCCCAACACCAGACACCCCCTGGTCCTATTTTACCCCTGACAATATCCCTACCAATGTCCCTCGCTATGCAACCCCCAAAACCGCACCCCCGGGCCTTTTACCCCTGAAATATCCCCACAATGTCCCTCGCTATTCTTACCCTAACACCAGACACCCCCTGGTCCTATTTTACCCCTGACAATATCCCTACCAATGTCCCTCGCTATGCTAACCCAAACACCAGACACCCATGGTCCTATTTTATCCCTGACAAAATCCATACCAATGTCCCTCGCTATGCTAACCCTAACACCAGACACCCTTAGTCCTATCCTAGCCATGACAATATCTCTACCCATGGCCCTCGCTATGCTAACCCGAACACCAGACACCCTTGGTCCTATTTTACCCTGACAATAACCCTACCAATGTCCCTCGCTATGCTAACCCTAACCAAAAGAGCTCAAAACTACCAATGAATACAACACATTGCAACAGTGACACAGGGCAGAACAGAAGCAACAAAGGACTAAAGACACACAGGGCTCAAATAAGTGGGAACAGATAAGTAACCAAAACAGGGCTGAATGCACCAAACTCACAAGACACAATCTCTCAGTTACCAGTAGAGACTGCAACCAGCTACAGAGTGAAATTCTGCTTTAAAGAGACTTAACCAGTCCCTAATAATGAAGCTGACATATGTAAATGCTCAGCTGATAGTCCAGAGAGTTGATTTAGGCAGTTTTAGAGTAACAACATCATGGCATCTGAAAAACCAGAGAGACGTAACATTTTTAATTTCCGTCTACAGAGTTGCATTGGTGCTTGTTTTTTGCGGGATAAGATGGACTTTTTAATGGTGTCACTGACCGTATTATAGAATATACTGGGAATCCCTCCCAAAAACAAATTCTATGTGGGGTGGATTGTGAAAAAACATAATTGCGCCATTTTTGCTCCGTGGTTCCACATTTATGGAGTTCATTGTTCGGTATGAATAATGCGTTATCTGGATTCTGCAGGTCGGTACGATTCCACTGATGCTGAATGTGTAGAGTTTTTGTTATGTTTCGTTACTTTTAAAGAAAGGAAAAACTTTTCCTATTCTATAAATTTGTTCTGTGGCGCCATTTTCTGCGACCAGTCTTTTTCGTTTTCCACCTCTGGACCTGAGTGAAGGCTCGTTTTTTTGAGGATGAAGTGTAGTTTTTATTGGAACCATATAGAGATACTTGTAACTTTTTGGTCACTTTTTATTCCAATTTTTGGGGAGTTTTGACGTTTGGAATTTGATTTTAATAGACCGAATTACAGACACGGCGTTACCAATCATGCGTAACTTTATATTTTTTTATTTGGCAACAGGGGGGTGATATGAACTGTTATACTTTATACTTTATTTTAACTTCTACTAGCAGCCCCCCCCCCCCCCCCCAGGGTACTTTAGCACTAGAAGACATCATCTCTTGTGTACTGTTATGCTTTATTTGTATAATGCAGAAGGTGCTCTTATTATTGACTATGGCAGGAAGTAATAGGACCAGTAACATGGTACTACAGAAGCCTTCATTCGGTTGCCATAGAAAATGCTTGGCAGCCCCCAGTCTTGTTGCAGGGGTGCTGTTTCGGGAGAACCAGCTCCGTTCCTTGTTCTTAGCGGCGGGTGTCAGCTGTAATTAACAGCCAGCACCGGCCGCATATGGAGTGGACTTCCCTGCACCCTACAAAGTTATGGTGCAGGGTGGGAAAGGGTTAGATGGGTATTTCCAGCGCACACATTGATGGCACATGGATAGGCTGTAGTTGGAACTCCCATTGAAATCAATTGGACACTTCCGACGACCTCTTCATTCGAAACAGACAGGTTTTGGGACTCGATCCCATAGGTGGGACCTGCACCAAACAGATATTGGCACATTCTATTGATAGGTCATCAGTTTCTATGATGGGAACACCCCCTATAAACCCAGGTAAGGATTATAGATATAGGGTTAGAGAAAAAGTGCAGGTTTTAGATGACAAGCCAAATTTATTTATTAATTTTTTTGGTTTGAACTAGAACAGGGCCCCCTATTGGAGCAAGAATACAAAAAAAGTGAAAACTCAAAAAAGTGAGAAATAGAGAATTACGGGATAAAAAGTAAACATTTAAATCTCAGAATTCTGACGTCAAATTTTAAATCAAATTTTTCCTCTTAACTTTTCCAATGACAAAGTCCAACATCGTCGTGACAAAAAGTTTTTCTGTCTTTTGTAGATTCCAGATATGCGGCATTGGACATAAATAGCTGTGGGGTTGGTTTAAATGTTCTTTTTTTTGCTGGAGATTTGAGATTCCAGTCAGTGTCGAATTCAGTCCAAATTGAATTTTGACGAAACCTGTCAAACAATCGACCTTAACCGTAATTTTAATTTGGTCTTAAAGGGGTCCTGTTTTCTTGGTGTCATTTTGAATTCAAGGGCGTGTTTACTGGCTTCTACTAGGCTGCAGTAGAATCTAGGTCTGTAGCTATAGCAACCAGTGCTGACAACCTATCAGGAGAGATCAAACAGGTCTGTAGCTATAGTGACCAGTGCTGGCAGCCTATCAGGAGAGATAGAACAGGTCTGTAGCTATAGTGACCAGTGCTGGCAGCCTATCAGGATAGATCAAACAGGTCTACTATAGTGACATGCTGCAGCCTATCAGGATAGATCAAACAGTTCTGTAGCTATAGCGACCAGTGCTGGCAGCCTATCAGGAGAGATTGAACAGTCTGTGAGCTATAGTGAACCAGTTCTGGCAACCTATCAGAAGAGATCAAACAGTTCTGTAGCTATAGTGACCAGTGCTGGCAGCCTATCAGGATGTATAAAACAGGTCTGTAGCTATAGCAACCAGTGCTGGCAGCCTATCAGGAGAGATCAAACAGGTCTGTAGCTATAGCGACCTGAGGAGCTGATGCAGCCCATACAAGAGGGGATATCTTGAAATAGGTAGGACACTGTTAATGGACACATATTGCAAAGTGACTTGTTTTTGCAAGATCTTTAACATAAAAAGCAGCGATCCCTGTAGTGAGACGACCCCTTTAATATTTGGATTTTAAGGGTTGACTTGAATCCAGGCCTCGCATCGCTCCTGCTGTGCCGTCACTTGCGGAGCGACTGTCCAATGTCTCTCCTGGTTTCCGTAGGTTACTCTTACGTTTTCAGACCTAGAAGTGATGTTGGATGTCACGCAAACCAACAGCAATACCGGTAAATTACTCAGACATGAAATCCATCACCTGGAAAGGGACAGTATTTTAAGATTAGAAAAAATTATTTCCTCCTTTGCCTATTATTATCACCAGGCCAGAGAACTAAGGGTAGTGACCAGCGGCTATGATGTCTCCCATGCGCTAAGCACGTACAATGAACATCCCGCTCCTCCTCATCTCTATAGGAAAACCTCAGAAGCAGAATGGAGGACATTGTAGAGCAGGATTGAGCAGTGTAGCCCTGAATGCAGCACTGTGTGAAAATTATAAAACTGTCTCTTTGTATATTTCACCAGCCACTTTCCCCCCTCCCTTTTCCATAGACTTCTATGGGCAGCAGTAACACTTGACCCCTCAGTTCTGGCCAGAAGGCTTTCAGAAGGTTTTTTAAAATGATAAGTTTGGTGTGGAGACTGGCTGCTATGATGTCTCCCCTATACTAGTTACATACAAATGGATATCCTCATCTCTATAGGAAAAGCTCAGAAGCAGCATGGAGGACACTACAGAGCAGGATTGAGCAGTGCAGTTGTGAATGCAGTACCTGGGGGGGGGGGGGGATATAATACTGTCTCTGTGTCTCTATATCTCACCAGCCACTTTCCTCCCTCCCTTCTCCATAGATTTCTATGGGCAGCTCTAACACTTGACCCATTAATTCTGGCCAGAAGGTTTTTCAAAATGATAAGTTTGGTGTGGAGACTGGCTGCTATGATGTCTCCCCTATACTAGTTACATACAAATGGATATCCTGCTTCTCCTCATCTCTATAGGAAAAGCTCAGAAGCAGCATGGAGGACACTACAGAGCAGGATTGAGCAGTGCAGTTGTGAATGCAGTACTGGGGGGGGGAGGGGATATAATACTGTCTCTGTGTCTCTATATCTCACCAGCCACTTTCCTCCCTCCCTTCTCCATAGATGTCTATGGTCAGCTCTACCCCTTGACCCAGTAATTCTGGCCATCAGGTTTTTCTATATGATCATTTTGGTGTGGAGACTGGCTGCTATGATGTCTCCTATATACTAGTTACATACAAATGGATATCCTGCTTCTCCTCCTCTCTATAGGAAAATCTCAGAAGCAGCATGGAGGACACTACCGAGCAGGATTGCGCAGTGCAGTTGTGAATGCAGTCCGGGGGGGGGGGGGGGAGGATATAATACTGTCTCTGTGTCTCTATATCTCACCAGCCACTTTCCTCCCTCCCTTCTCCATAGATTTCTATGGGCAGCTCTAACACTTGACCCATTAATTCTGGCCAGAAGGTTTTTCAAAATGATAATTTTGGTGTGGAGACTGGCTGCTATGATGTCTCCCATATACTAAGTACATACATCCTGCGCCTCCTCATCTCAATAGGAAACCCTCAGGAGCAGCATGAAGGACATTACAGAGCAGGACTGAGCAGTGTGGCCATGAATCTGAGGAATAAGAGATGGGCTCTCTGTACAGTGTATCTTCTATGTATGCGATCAGGGACGGGACGATGGGTAGGCAGAGGTGGGCGATCACCTAGGGCGCCACCTCTGCCAGGAAGTAAGAGGGTGCACTTCAATGTGTACAACATCACTTTTGGAGCAGCACACAGCAGGCAGCAGCAGGCTGACCTTATCTAATGTGACATAAACACAATGACAATAATAATACTATACTACTCAATGAGCGCCATGAATTGCCGGCTTTGCGGGCCGTAATTCGGGCGTGTTGCAGCGCAGTTAGGCCGTGTCTAAACCGTGCTGGATTTTGGTTGGATTTTCAGCGGACTCAGTATTTAGAATCTGCTGGAAAATCCGACCGTACCCTGCGCTGTGCAGCCCTCAATAGAAAATCCGCGCTGTAGTCTTCACAGCACAGGTTTTCGTTGCGTTTGCTACCGTTTTGCAGCTGTGGAGTCCTTCACCTGTGGACTGCGCTGCTGAACCTCAGACCAATCAAGCATATTCCAGCTCTCTGCTCCCCGCCTCCCTTCTTTCAAAGTTGCAGACAGCAGTAGGAAGGGGGGGATGTTGTGCACAGCAGCGTAAAGCATTGAAAGCTGGGAGAGCATCCAAGGAGGGCAGCTCACACCAGCTGTAGATGAGAGGGATAGCACACACCAGGCAGTGTGCGGGGGGGGGTAGACTCACTCAGACTGTGTACAAGTGTAGCGAGAAAGCAGAGCACCCAGTGAAAACTGTAGACTACACCGAGCTCCTTTTGAGCTTGTATGACTGGGAGGATACCCCTACCTGAGAGAATTTGACACTTGGAGCAGCTGCAAATTGAATTTCAGACTGTGTACAAGTGTAGAGAGAAAGCAGAGCACCCAATGCAAACTTTTGACTTGAAGCCACACAGAGCTCATATCCAGCGTGTATGACTGAGAGGACACCCCCACGTGAGAAAATATGACACTTGGAGCAGCTGCAAATTGAATATCAGACTCTGTACAAGTGTAGAGAGAAAGCAGAGCACCCAATGCAAACTCTAGAACACACAGAGCTCCTTTCCAGCTTTTATGACTGGGAGGACACCCCCCATGAGAGAATCTGACACTTGGCGCAGCTGCAAATTGAATATCAGACTATGTACAAGTGTAGAGAGAAAGATGAGCACCCAATTCAAACTTTAGACCACACCGAGCTCCTTTCCAGCTTGTATAACTGGAAGGATACCCCTACCTGAGAGAATCTGACACTTGGAGCAGCTGCAAATTGAATTGCAGACTGTCTACAAGTGTAGAGAGAAAGCAGAGCACCCAATGCAAACTTTTGACTTGAAGCCACACAGAGCTCCTATCTGGCTTGGATGACTGGGAGGACACCCCCACATGAGAGAATCTAACACTTGGAGCAGCTGCAAATTAAATATCAACTGTGTACAAGTGCAGAGAGAAAGCAGAGCACCCAATGCAAACTCAAGGACACACAGAGCTCATATCCAGCTTTTATGACTGGGAGGCCACCCCCACGCGACCAAAAATGACACTTGGAGCAGCTGCAAATTGAATATCAGACTGTGTACAAGTGTAGAGAAAAAGCAGAGCACCCAATGCAAACTGTAGACTATACCCAGCTCCTTTCCAGCTTGTATGACTGGGAGGATACCCCCACCTGAGAGAATTTGACACTTAGGGCCACATTTATGACCCTGTTTAGGTATAAAGCTCACTTTAGGTTATTATGGGCAAAAGATTGAGTTTTAGACCTAAATAGTTTCATATATGTAGCCCTCAGAGTAGCTGCAAATCGAATATCAGACTGTCTACAACTGTAAAGAGAAATTAGAGCACCCAATCCAAACTCTAGGCTATAAACTTGAAACACACAGTGCTCATATCCAGCTTGTTTGACTGAGAGAATCTGACACTTGGAGTAGCAAACAAATTGAATATCAGACTGTGTACAAGTGTAGAGAGAGAGCAGAGCACCCAATGAAACCACATAGAGCTCATATCCAGCTTGTTTGACTGAGAGAATCTGACACTTGGAATAGCAAACAAATTGAATATCAGACTGTGTACAAGTGTAGAGAGAAAGCAGAGCACCCAATGAAACCACATAGAGCTCATATCCAGCTTGTTTGACTGAGAGAATATGACACTAGGAGTAGCTACAAATTAAATATCAGGAGTTAGTGAGAATGAATGAACGGAAATTGCAGATATAAGGAATGGATATTGCATCTTCCAAGGTCCAAGTATCTGAAATAGCCAAAAGTAGGATTTAGGCTCCAGAGGGTAACCTCCAGATTTATTAGGGGCTTGCTGACGTCTGAGGTTAGGGGACTCTGTTAGGTACGGATTAATGGGTCTTCATTACCCTGCTGTCTCTACTACTGGTGCTGCACTATGATTGCAGCTCCTGGGGCCCCGGGACATGATTTCTATCACATTGTTTCCAGTGCTAATAATTTGCTGCGTTTCGTTGCTGTGTGATGTGCTTTGTGGCTTTGCTGTGATTGTTCTGTCTGACATCCTTGTTATTTCGGTGAAGTGTTTTGTCGTCTCCTCGGCTTCCAGGTTGATTTGTTGCTGTTTTCCATTCATTGCGGTTCTGTCGGTGACATTAGAGCGGAACGCTCTGTGCTGGTTCCCGTATGGGATTAGGACACAATGGCGAGGCTCGCGGCCGCTGCCATGACACCGCCACCACCACGGTGCTGCGGATAGAGACTAGAGGTGGTGAACAGCTTGGCGGCAGCGTGAGGCGTGAATCATACGAGCAGCAGAGCTCACAGGTTGGGGCCGCCATGCTGTAATTAGATTATCACTGATAAGGGGATTAGGGCCGGAGGAGCTTAGTATCATGAATAGGGAAGGAGATTTGGAGCGGGAAGCACCAGCAGATTGTGTGATCACACCCTCCCGGGGGCGCAGCTGCTCCACCAAGGGGATGAGCTCATATCTCAACAGGAAACAAGAGACCTCAAAGATGGCAACAAAGGAGCGACGGCGAATGCAACATGTTCTCATAGATAGAGGCCCTATGTATGAAAACTGGCCGTAAGACTCTGTTGCCCATAGCAACCAGATCCCATAGCAACCAGTCCAATCCTATAGCAACCAGTCCAAGCCCATAGCAACCAGTCCGAGCCCATAGCAACCAGAGCCCATAGCAGCCAGTCCGCCGAGCCCATAGCAGCCAGTCCGAGCCCATAGCAACCAGAGCCCATAGCAGCCAGTCCGCCGAGCCCATAGCAGCCAGTCAGATCCCATAGCAACCAGAGCCCATAGCATCCAGTAAGAGCCCATAGCAACCAGAGCCCATAGCAACCAGAGCCCGTAGTAACCAGTCCGATCCCATAGCAACCAGTCCGATCCCATAGCAACCAGTCCAAGCCCATAGCAACCAGTCCGAGCCCATAGCAACCAGAGCTCATAGCAACCAGTCCGATCCCATAGCAACCAGACAGAGCCCATAGCAACCAGTCCGATCCCATAGCAACCAGTCCAAGCCCATAGCAACCAGTCCGAGCCATAGCAACCAGAGCCCATAGCAGCCAGTCCGCCGAGCCCAAAGCAGCCAGTCCGATCCCATAGCAACCAGAGCCCATAGCAGCCAGTAGAGCCCATAGCAACCAGAGCACAAACCAACCAGTCAGAGGGCATAGCAACCAGTCAGAGGTCATAGCAGCCAGTCAGAGCCCATAGCAACCAGTCAGAGCCCATAGCAGCCAGTCAGAGCCCATAGCAGCCAGTCAGAGCCCATAGCAACCAGTCAGAGGTCATAGCAGCCAGTCGGAGCCCATAGCAGCCAGTCAGATCCCATAGCAACCAGTCAAAGCCCATAGCAACCAGAGACCATAGCAACCAGAACCCATAGCAGCCAGTCCTAGCCCATAGCAGCCAGTCAGAGGCTATAGCAACCAATCAGAGCCCATAGCAACCAGTCAGAGCCCATAGCAGCCAGTCAGAGCCCATAGCAACCAGTCAGAGCCCATAGCAACCAGTCAGAGCCCATAACAGCCAGTCAGAGCCCATAGCAACCAGTCAGAGGTCATAGCAACCAGTCAGAGGTCATAGCAACCAGTCAGAGGTCATAGCAGCCAGTCAGAGCCCATAGCAACCAATCAGTCATATAAAATCTGAGATCTTATTGGTTGCTATGGACAACAAAGACAGTCTTACTCCTAGACAGTTTTCATACATAAGGCCCTATGTATCAAGTGATCCAAGACCTGAGCAGTTGGGTCTAAGAATAATAAAGTGTCAGTCCACGCCTGTTCATGAAACAGGAAGATCAGGATGAACGCTGAGTAAGTCACGGTCAAACATGAAACTGAATGTATGAGATAATGTGAGTTCATCATAAAGGATAAAGGAATACAGTATACAGCAACATACCTGGTACTCTATATACAGTATAATATACATTGTTATAGGGTCACTCTGGAGATGTACATTATTATAGGGTCACTCCGCGGATATATATTATTATAGGGTCACTCTGGGGATATACATTATTATAGGGTCACTCTGGGGATATACATTATTATGGGGTCACTCCGTGGATATATATTATTATAGGGTCACTCCGGGGATGTACATTATTATAGGGTCACTCCGGAGATATACTTTATTATGGGGTCACTCCGTGGATATACATTGTATGTGCCTTGGTCACTATGTCTATGATAAATATTGCGGCTCGTTGTCCTGGGAGGCGCTGTATGTTTTAAACTGACTAAGTTAGGTTATATTGTAGCCATGTAACCAGTGAAAGTTCCCCGCTACAGACCCCGTGCCACCCTCGATCTTTATTCCGTTCCTTCCTGTTGTAATCACTTTCTCAATGAACGATCAAAAGAGGTTTAACATGTAATCCATATTCTGTATATAACATCCAGATATAATCTCCATATCAGGCTGAGGAGTAAATCCTTTGCTTTACTGATCTTGAGTTCGTGACTTATACTCCAAACATCATTCAAAGGCTGCATTCAAACTACAACAAATTCCTCGTACTCACTAGTTGCTCCCTAAGTATAATGCATCGTCCCTGCAGTGGCTACTGTACACACCCCACAGATTAATACACAGTGATAACTCTCTGTAGTAAGCTACGATAATGTAGTAGATGTCACATGCAGTCCCTACTGTAAGACACCACAGATAAAAACACTGTCGTTAACTTCTACGACGTCACGGGTACAGTAGGATAGTAGTTGAGTCACCGCAGTCCATTGTAACACATAGTAAAAACACTGTGATAACTCTCTAAGTTCATGATACGGCAGTAGAGTGTCCACCTGCTGTCACTATGTAACCTCCACAGATAAGACAGTGATAATTCTCTGCGGGATTAACCAGATTAATGGTGTAGATGTTCACCTGTCCGATCCTAATGTAAACCACAGATAACACAGTGATACTCTTGATTACATGGATACATGGAGTAGATGTCATCTGCAGTCTTTATTGTAACACCATAGATAACACAGTGATAAACTCTCATGAGTATCAGATAATGGAGTAGTTGTCACCTGCGAGTCCTATGAACAGCACAGATATACACATATGTGATAATCTCTAATACAGATAATGGAGTAGATGTCACCTGTAGTCCTAGTGTACACACAGAGAGATAACACAGTGATAATTATGAGTAAAGATAATGTTGTATGATGCTCCTCGGCAGTCCTATTGTAACACCCACCAGATCTACACATAGTGATAACTATCCCTTGGGTATAGGATAATGTATGATAGATTGGTCACTGTAGTCCCTATGTATACCACACAGATAACACTAGTGATAACTCTTCTAAGCTACAGATAATTGGAGCTAGATTGTCACTGAAGTCCTATGTAACTCCACAGACTAAACACGCAGTGAATATTCTGAGTACACGATAATGTAGTAGATGCTTCCCGTGACCAGTCTCTATGTAAACAGCACAGATACACAGTGGGATTAATCTCTGGACTGCTTTAAGATATAATGCTAGTAGGATGTCACTGCACTCTATGTAACACCCCAGATAACACAGTGATAACTCTTGAGTACAAGCATAATGAGTAGATGTCACCTGCCAGCCTATGTTCAAAAAAAAACCACCATCCATAGATAACACAGTGATAACTCTCTAGTACAGATATATGGAGTTAGGATGTCACCTGCGAAGTCCTAAGTAACAACACCACAGATAACGACAAGTCGATAATTCTTGAGCTACATGATAACTGGAGTAGATGTCTCACCTGCTCAGTCCCTAATGCTAACACCACAGATAACACAGTGACTAATCGTCTCTGATTACAGATAATGGCATTAGATGTCACCTGCTAGTCTTATGTAAAACACCAACGATACCACTAAGTGATAACTCTGCCTGTAGTACAGATAATGGAGTAGATGTCACCTTGGCAGTCTACTGTTATAACAGCACCAGATAACCACCACGTTGTATAAACTCTTTCTAAGTACAGATAATGTAGTAGATTTTACCTGGCCGTCCCCAAATGCCAAAAACACCACAGAAAAAACAGTGAAAAATTCTCTGTAAGATTTGTAGTAGAGGGCCTGCAGTCCTATGAACCCTTTAATTAACACGTGATAATCTTGAGTACAGAAATGGAGTAGATGCACGATTATGTACAGAAAGATAACATGTTTCTCGGTACAGAAATGGGTAGATGCCCCTGCAGCCTATGTAACAAAAAAGAAAACAGTGAAATGCCCCCAAGTTTTTGTACAATCAGTAACAGTAGAAGTCATATTCAATTAAACATTTCATTAAACACATGGTAATAAATGCCGGAGTGTAGATATTATTCGCAATTCTTTATATAAATTGTGCCAAACGACAAATTTGGCTGCAAAACCCCAATATGAATTTTTCCCCGGTCTATTAAAACCAAGTGAAAAAGCAATCCTTTAAAAGTGCAGAATCGGGGGAAACCTGGGTTAGATAGATAAAATAGTTTGATGGGAATAGATGGGATAGATAGTTTGATAGGATTAGATAGATAGGTTTAGATAGATAGTAGATGATAGATAGAGGATAGATAGTTTAGATAGATAATATAAAGATAGAGAGATAGATATGGGGCTAGTTTTTTTAGTTAGTTTAGTTAGATAGATAGATAGATAGATAGTTAGATATGGGGATGGATTTGGGAAAATAGATATGGGGATAGATAGATAGATAGATAGAAGAAAAAGATAGATATGAGATGTAGATAGTTAGATAGTTTGAAGGTAGATATTGGATTGAGTGTGATAGGGATAGTTTGATAAAATTGATAAAATTGATAGATAGATAGATAGATAGATGACAGATACCCGGGTCCCTTTGGCCCAACCGTCCCTCCGGGGGTCCAGTAAAACCCCAGTTTGGGGGCCCCCGCCGCCCTCCAGTATCAGTGCAGTCATCCCTGTAGCTGTGTCCTGCAGAGTGTGAGAGAGGGGCTGAGCGGAGCCTGGGACCCTGCCGCCCCCTCCCTGCATGTTCCCAGCGCCCCAGCATGCTGAGCATTCCTCGCACCCCTTTGGGTTTAGCTCATTGTACCGGGCCTGCTATTTTAAACCCCCCGGGCACATTTTTTGTGCGCCTCACCCTGTCACGCCCCTCACCCCGGGACAGCTCGTCACTGCGGGGGAGTTATAGCTGTCACTGGGAAAGTGGGTGCTCCCGGGGTTTGGCACCCCCACATGGCTGATGGAGCGGGGTTAGTTAAAGGGTTTTCGGGAAAAAGCTGGGTGAAAACCAACGGGCCCACCACCCCCGGGGACTAGGGGAGCGGGGGGAAAGCAGGATTCGGAAAAAAGCTGGGTGACTACCAAATTTTTGGGGCCACCACCCCCGGGGATGGGGGGAAGAAAGGATAGTTCAGGATTAAAGGGAAAGAGGGGGTGACTACCAAAAAGGGCCACCCACCAAAGGGGGACTGTTTGGAGCGGGAAAATTTCAGGGCTCAGGGAAAGCTGGGTGACTACCAACATGGCCACCACCACATGGACTGATGGAGCAGGATTCAGGGAAAGCTGGGTGACTACCAACATGGCCACCACCACATGGACTAGTGGAGAAGGAGAATGCAGGATTCAGGGAAAGCTGGGTGACTACAAAAAATTGGCCCCACCCCATTGGATAGTGGAGCGGGTTAGTTGGGAAATTTCGGGGAAAAAGGGGGGGACTCCCCAACTTGGCCCCCAAACACTTGGACTATGGGCAGGATAGTTCAGGATTCGGGGAAAGGGGGGGTGAAAACCAACATGGCCCCCACCACATGGATTTGGTGGAGGGGGGTTAGTTCAGGATTCAGGGAAAGCTGGGTCCCAACAACAACCCCCCCCCCCCCCCAAAATTTCCCAGATTGGGGAAACAGAGGAAAGAGACAGTTTAGTGACTGGACATGTGGAGGCTTCATGTACCTTGGGGGCTGCAGTGGGGTCACCCAGCTTTCCAATGGAGCAGATCAGCCTTCTTTGATACAATCTAGGGGAGCTCTGCAGGAAAGCTGGGTGACTGGTGAGCTGCACTGGCAGACATGTTGGTTGTCACCCAGCACCCAGTGCCCATAGAGCCGGACCATAGAAGCTGTGGCGTGTACAGTGGGCGCCATATTGGTTATCACTCAGCTTTTCCAGGAGTGGAGAGATTACAATGATAAAGAGGTGTCAGAGATGTAATTGGCTGCGAAGCTTACAATCTCTTGCTGTACCAGAATCCAGAGAGAAGCTTGAGGAGGGGCGCCCAGCTTCCTCCAGTGTGGGGCAGTTACACCCCCCCCCCCCCCCAGCCTACAGGCACACAGGCTGCTGAACTATCCGAAGGGTTTCCCAAATTTCCAGTTAATTTCTAATCAATAATGAGTCTGAGGCGATTTCCCGAACCAATGGCAATTCTCGGAAAAAGCATAAAGTTCTACAACTTCGTAACAGACTTTGTTTGCTGTCAGTGAATAAGAACATTTCTGTTTACATCCAGAGGACTTTTTGCAAATGCTAGCCCTACCTCAATCATAGACATGCTCCTGCTCTCAGCTGTAATAGACAATTGTACACCGTCTCGACAATGCGCTGTGAGCTATACTGCCTGGACTCCTGAGTGATACATTGTACATAGCTAGCCCTGCTCTCAGCTGTAGATACAATTGTATCCTGTCTAGACAATGCTCTGCGAGCTAAACTGCCTGGACTCCAGAGTGATACATTGTGCTCTCAGCTGAGAAGTGGATACAGTTGTATCCAGGCTAGACAATGCTCTCAGACAGCTAATGTCTCCACGGCAAGGTTTTCGGTCGGATTTTGAGACGGTTTTCGGATTTAAAAACCGACTGTCATACATCTGCCGAGACTTTAATAGAAAATCCATTCAGCACTCCACACTGCACGGATTTTCCTCCACACTGCACGGATTTTCCTCCACACTGCACGGATTTTCCTCCACGCTGCACGGATTTTCCTCCACGCTGCACGGATTTTCCTCCACGCTGCACGGATTTTCCTCCACGCTGTACGGATTTTCCTCACACTGCACGGATTTTCCTCCACACTGCACGGATTTTCCTCCACGCTGCACGGATTTTCCTCCACGCTGCACGGATTTTCCTCCACGCTGCACGGATTTTCCTCCACACTGCACGGATTTTCCTCCACACTGCACGGATTTTCCTCCACACTGCACGGATTTTCCTCCACACTGCACGGATTTTCCTCCACGTCTGCAGATTTCCTCCACTGCAGGATTTTCCTCCACACTGCACGGATTTTCTCCAAGCACGGATTTTCTGCTGGCTTTTTTTGCACGCCGGCGTTCTCAACATTTAAACATGTTCATTTTTCCCCGGGTTTTCAGGCAGGGATGTCCCCGGGCTGTGGATGAGGGGGAGGGGGTTTATGGGGAAACGGGGTCCCCCCAAAAAACCATGATAAAAGAGAGCAATCAAAACCCGGGGGGGTATTGTCACACTGCGGCGTGGACGCTGCCTCGCACGTCCAGTAGTTCAGAAGTTCCTGGAGTTCAGCCGCCCTGGGCCCCCCGGATTAGGGTTTTTTTTCCCTAAAAAACCATGGAACTTTATTGAAAGCTGCACCCAAATTTCAAAACCCCAGAGGGGGGAAATCTCTCTCCTTTTGTTTGCCCCCAGTTTATCCGGGGCTGCGAGCCCCCGCCAGGGGGAGGAGTTCTGCTGACTGTTTGCTCTGGGGCCTCCGATGGCGGGACAGACAGGTTCGTTTATATCTCTTTATGTTTTTCCTGTCATTCCCACGGGTTTGGAAAATTAAAGAACCCTTTTAAAATCGGGTGGGAAAAGAAAAGTGAATTTGCTTTCATTGAATTGTAACAGGAAAATCTGTAAAAAAATGTTTTTTTTTTTTATAACTAAAGGGGTTTTGCTACGGTTGTACCCCAATTAGCTATTCTGTGTATAGCCCTGCAGTAGCAAAAACTTGTGTGGTCTTGGGAAGTTTTCAGATTTGGGGTTTTCCCTTTTTGGGCCCAGTGGAGATGATTTTTTTGAGGCTTTTCCCCATTCTTTTTATGGGAGTTCCCGTTTAAAGGGGAGCGCTTTGTTCTCCATTCTTTTTCTATGGGAGATCCCATAAGGCGGCGCTTTGTTCCCTTTTTTTTCTTTGGGAGTTTTCCCCATAAGGGGAGCGTTTGTGTTTCTCCATTCTCCTCTAGGGGATTTTTCCCAAAACGGGGGGAAAGGGGCTGTTTTTTCCTTTGTTCTTTGGGGGGTTCCCCGTACGGGGAAACGGTGTTTCCCCAATCCCCCAAAATGGGTTTTTTCCAGTCAGGGGAGCGCTGTGTTCTTCCTTTCCCTCCTTAGGGGAAGTTCCTAGAAAGGGGGGGCGCTGTGTTCTCATTCTCCTTTTTGGGAAATTTTTTCCTTTTTACAGGGGGGGCGCGTGTTCTCCATTCTGTTTATGGGAGTTACCCATTTCAGGGGAGCGCTGTGTTCTCCATTTTCCTCTTTGGGAGGGTTCCGGGTTAAAAGGGGAGGGTTTGTGTTCTCTCCTTTTACCCCTCTATGGGTTTTCCCCCGGTACGGGGAGCGCTGTTTTTCTCAAATCCCCTCTATGGGTTTCCCCAGTACAGCGAGGCGCTGTGTTCCCCCTTTCTTTTTATGGGAAGGTTCCAGTCCCGGGCGGGCCCACTGTGTTTCCATTCTGTTTAGGGGATTTCCCCCAGTACAGGGGAAAGCGCTGTGGTTCCCTTTTCTCTTTTAAGGGGGTTTCCCCAAGAAAAAGGGGAGTGCGGGTTTTTTTCCTTTGGTTTTAGGGGGTTTTCCCAGTACAGCGGAGCGCTGTGTTCTCCTTTCTGCTCAAAGGGGGGGCCCCCAGTACAGGGAAGTGCTGTGTTCTACATGCTGTTTTATGGGAGATCCCAGTACAGGGGGTGGCTGTGTTCTAAAATTCCCCTCAATGGGAAAATTCCATTTAAAGGGGGTTTCCCTGTCTTTCCTTTCCCTCCCCCTTAGGGAATTTCCCTAGTACAGGGGATTTGCGTTTTTCTCCCATTCCCCCTTCTAGGGAATTTTCCTATACAGAGGAAAGGGTTTGTTTTTCCCCCATTCGTTCTATGGGATTTCCCAAGTACGGGGGAGCGCGGTTGTTTTTCCAATCCCTTAGGGGAAAGGTTCCAGTTACGGGGAGAGCGCTGTGTTTTTCCATTCTGTTTAGGGGGGATTTTTCCCGGTACAAGGGGACGCTGGTTTTTTCCATTCCCCTTTATTGGGAGTTGCAAGTACAGGGGGAGGTTTGGGTTCAAAAATTTCTCCTCTATAAAGATTTCCCCAAGTACAGGAGAGGCTTGTTTTCCCCTTTTGGTTTTTGGGAGTTCCCGTACAGGGCAGCACTGTGTTCCCCATTCTGTTCTAGGGGATTTCCCCAGAAAGGGGGAGCGCTGTGTTCCCCATTTTCTTTATGGGAGTTCCCCAGTACAGGGGGGGGTGCTGTGTTTTAATTTGTTCTATGGGATTTTCCCAGTACCCCGGGAGCTGTGTTCTCCATTCTGCTTTTTAGGGGGAAGTTCCATTTAAAGGGAAGTGCTGTGTTCTTCCCATTCTGTTCTATGGGAGACCCCAGTCGGGGGAGCGCGTGTTCTCCATTTTTCCTAATGGGATTTTCCCGTCCCGGGGGGTGCGCTGTTTTTCCATTCTCCTCTATGGAATTTCCCTTGTACAGGGGGCGCTGTGTTCTCCATTCCCCTTTTGGAATTTCCCTAGTCCCAGGGGAGCGCTTGTTTCCCTTTTTCTGTTTATGGGGGGTTTCCCAGAACGGGGGGGGAGCGCTGGGGGGTTTTCCCCCAATTCCTTAGGGGGAATTTTCCCCAGTTCAGGGAGGTTTGTTTTCCCTCCTTTGTTTTTAGGGGAATTCCCAGTAAAAGGGGAGGCTGTTTTTCCCCTTTTCCCCCTCTAGGGGGAGTTCCAGTCCGGGGGAGCGCTGTGTTCTCCCAATATCTTTAGAGTTTCCCAGTAAAGGAGAGCCTGTGTTCTCCATTCTGTTTTTATGGGATTTTCCCCATTTCAGGGGAGCGCTGTGTTTCCTTCCCCTTTTTAGGGGAAATTTCCCCAAAAAATGGGAGAAAGGAAAAAATGGCCCCGGGGCCCGTGCAGGTGTAGGTAAAAAACCCAAAGTTAAAAGGCTTTTTCTTTTAAAATTTTTTTTATTCTTAAAAAGGGGCCCTGGGTTTTCCCGTGCCCAAAAAAAAAAAAATTTTAGGAAATTTAAAAAAAGATTTAGGGTTTTTCGGGGTTTTACCGGCTTCATCGGGAAATTTCTTTGATGAAGCGCGGGTTCCCCGCGAAAATGGGGTTAAATTTTCTTTTTTTAATTTCCCTATTTTTTTAATTTTTCACGGTAATGCCGAGAATTTTTAAAAATTTAAAAATTTTTTAAATGAAAACCCTTTAGACTTGGCTTTTTTCCCTTTACACCTGGGGGGTGCCCCGGGGTCCATTTTTTCCTTTTTTCCCATTTTGTGGCTTATTCTTTTTTAGGGTCATCCGAGCGGAGCCCCCGGGAAACCATTGGGCCCGGGCCGTAGAAAGGGTACGGGGTAAAAAATACCCCTGAAAGGGGGTTTAAAGTGTTTTTGGCTCTACAATTAAAAGCGCAAACTAAAAAGGTGGGGAATTTTTCTTCTACTTTTTCTTTTTCCAGTTCCCAAATTTATAACGCTTTTTGGGGCCCCCCCTTTCTTTTTTTCCTTTTTTGCTTTTTGGGGGGTTCCCCAGTACAGGGGAAATGTTTCCCCCATTTGTTTCTAGGGGAAAGTTCCCAGAAACGGGGAGCACTGTGTTTTCCATTCTGTTCTTTTGGGATTTTCCCAGTAAAAAAGGGGGAGCGCTGTGTTTTCCATTCTGTTCTTGGGGATTTGGTTCCCAGTACAGGGGAGCGTTTTTGTTCTCCAATTTTCCTTATGAGGGTTTCGGAAAGGGGAGCGCTGTGTTCTCCATTTTTGTTTATGGGGTTCCCAGTACAGGGGGGGCCCCTGTGTTCCCCATTCTGCTTAGGGTTTCCCCAGGGCAGGGAGGCGCTGTGTTTTTCCTTCTTTTATGGGATTTCCAGTACGGGAAAGGTTGCGTGTTCCCCAATTTTGCTCTATGGGTTTTCCCCAGTTACAGGAGGGGCGCTTTTGTTCTCTATTCTGTTTTTTTGGGGGATTTTCCCAGAAAAGGGGGGAGGGCTGTGTTCTCCATTCTGTTTTTAGGGGAAATTTCCAAAGTACAGGGGAGGGGTGTGTTTCCATTTTTGTTTATGGGGGTTCCCGGTACGGGGAGCGCTGTGTTCTCCTTTTGTTTTGGGGGATTTTCCCGTAAAAAGGGGAGCGCTTGTATCCCCAATTCTCCCCCTATGAGAGTTCCCGAAACGGGGAGCGCTTTTGTTCAGCTGTACTCAAAAACTCCCGGGGGAACGAAGGAGAGTAAGGGCACATGCAGGGCCGGTGCCCTTTTTAATCCAAAAAACCTTGGGAGGGGCCCCCCGTTCTGGGGGATAGGTACAGGACCCAGAGAAAAGGGACCCGCTTTTTTATCACACTTTGATGGAAATATCTCCCTTTAAAAACCGTAGGTGGTGACCCCATTTAAAAATTTTTTTGTATGGAAACTTATTTCCCCCCACAATAACAAGGGGGCCCGGGATATAATTCTTTTCAGCAAAGATAGGGGAAAATAAACCCTTAGATCACGCATTGATGATAAATTATTAGTGAAAAACCCAAGAAGTGTAAAAATGCAGCTTTTAAGGTTTTATTGTCGGTATTTTTTTCTGTTTTTTCCCTGCACTTGTGGGCCCCCCAAAAATTGAAAAACCCCCGGTTCGGGACCCGGGGACCAGTGCGTAATATCTGCACCTTGTGCTCCATGCAGGGCCGCCATCAGAAATTTCAGGGCCCCAAACAGCTGAAGCGTCTGGGCCCACAACCCCATCAACCCTGCTTGCAGCAGGCCTCCTTGTTTCACTGGGCCCCGTACAATAGTACCCCCTGTACTGCCTTTATGGCGGCCCTGGCTCCATGACACGTCCCTCGCACCCATGGCAGGAGGTGATGATATTACTGAGAGATCCTGGAGTAACTAGGTTCTTCCACTTCTAGAATAAAGTCGGAAAATGTCATTTTTTCTGCAAGTAAAAGGGAAAGATCCGGGATCTGTGAATTTATTGGGCGACCGCCCTCAAGGGGAGTCCAGAAGTCATGATGAGAGCTGAGATCAGTGGGATACAGTGTTCAGCATCATAGATGAAGGTGAAAGTGGGAATGTGAGGCTCCAGCTGCTGTATTGGCCCTGAAATAAAATTTAATGGGCGACGTCTGTCATGGTCCAGTAGGAATTACTAGTCTCCATGTGTCCGGCCCACACCCCATAGGCAACATTGCATAAATCATCCCCCCCCTGCCCACCAGGGCCATTGCAGAGTAGGTTTCAGGCTCTGTGCTGTCAGGTCAATGGAGAGATGAGGATTTAGTGCGGCTGCTGCTATCCCCATATAATGTGCAGCAGGCAAGCTGGGAATGCCGGCCATCTGTAATATTCCCAGCGGCAGGAGGACCATGGGGTAAGGTTTCCTTGGCGCTTGTTGTACCAGTAAAAGTGACCCTGACGTTACCCGGGAACACAATTATCACTAAAGGAAGTGAATGTTTATAAATTCTGTTTGTTACATTGTTGCCAAAGTTATTTCCAGGGAAATCTTCTTGGATCCTTATGTTTATACTGGATATTTGAGGGCTACAAGGGGTAAAAATAGAGGGGGAGGGGCCCAAATTTAAGACGGGCTTCCCTTCTGGCCCTGATCCACCTCATTATAGAGCCCAAAACTGGGGCAGGAAGAACCAACATTTGTCACCTGTCATGGGAGAAAAGAGTGACGCAATGTACAGGAAATGGGGCAGGCAGCCATGTTTTCACAGGACACTTAGTGGGACCAGCTGCTTCTTCCCTTTAAAATATGTAATTCCATGACCACTACCCAGGTGTAAGTTTAATACATACATGCCAATCCCCCGTTTTGTGGGGGGGGGGGGGTATTTGGGGTCCCCTCCCGCCCTCCCGGGGGAGTTGGCATTTCCCCTCCGCCGCCTGCAGGCGTGGGGGTCCTTTAAATTACGCGGCGCGAAGAGTAGCGCTGGTGTGCTACTCTTGCGCCGCCGGACCGCTCCTACGGCGGGTGAAGGGGCCGCAGCGGCCCGCTCACCCGCCCGCGGTCCTCACTGTGCGGGGAGGAGGCAGAGGGACCCGCTTCCTCCTCCCTCCTCCCCCTGTATGTACAGCGCCGGTGTGTGCGCCGCACATACAGGTCAGAGGCGCAGGGGGAAGGACGCGCGGCTGCAGGGAATGCCGCGCTGCAGGGAGTGACGCGGGCTGCTCTCACTTCCCCCTGCGCCGCTGAGAGATCGGGCAGGAGCTGGCCGCGCTGCAGGAGCCTGGTGAGGTAAGTGGATTTTATTATTTTCTTTTTTATTAGCTTTAGGGGGCTCTAACCTGGAACAAAAGGGGGCACTACCTGGCAACAGAGGGGGGAGGGCACTACATTGGCAACAGGAGGGGGCATCTACTGCCATCAGAGGGGCCTTCTTCCTGGCATCAGAGGGGGCATCGACCTGGAAACAGATGGGGGCATACCTGGCTAACGATGGGGACACTATCATGGCACAAAACAAAGGGGGCGTACCTTGGCTAACAGCTGGGGGGGCACTACCTGGCTAACAGAGGGGAGGCAACTTCCTGGCTAAACAGAGGGGGGCACTACCTTGGCCTTAACAGATGGGGGCTCTACCTGCTATAGATGGGGCACTACGCTGGCTAACAGATGGGGTACATCTACTGGCTAAACTGAAGGGTGGCCACTACCTGGCTAACAGTGGGGGGCACTCTCATGGCTAACGATGGGGGGCACTACCTGGCTAACCAGTGGGAGGGCCACTACCTGGCTAAACTGATGGGGCACTACCTGGCTAAAGAGGGGACATATACCTGTTACAGAGGGCGGGCAACTACTGGCTAACAGAGGGGGGGCACTACCTGGCTTAACAGATGGTGGCATACAATGGCTAACAGAGGGGCATCTACCTGGCTAAAAGAGGGGACATCATACTGGTTACAGAGGGGGGCACTACCTGGCTAACACTGGATGGGGCACTACTGGCAAACAGATGGGGGCACTACCTGGCAACCAATTGTGGGACATCTTAAACCTGGAACCAATGGGGGCACTACCTGGCAACCATGGGGGCACTTTTTTTATACATAGGAACAATGGGGCACTACCTGGTAAAAGATGGGGAACTACCTGGCTAACAATGGGTTGGCAACCTACCTGGCTAAACAATGGAGGGGCACTCATGGCTAACAAAAGGGGGGCATCTTACCTTGGTACAAATTTGGCTCTCCTGGCTACTGAGGGGGCATCTACTTGGCTACAAAGGGGGCAATCTACGGCCTGTAAGGGGCAATCTACCTGGTTATCGGGGGGCTACTACCCGTGGCTATAAGGGCATCTACTGGCTTTTTCCAAAGCGTTATGCGTATGTGGAGTGGGTGTGCTTTTTTGAAGGGGGTGGGCATGCCGACAAGATGGCGTGTCCAGCATATTTTAACGCGCGCCGCCCATGGAAGTCTCCATCTTTTTATTTTCGATGTTGGCAACTATGGTTTAATATAGAATATCCCTATTGTAAACAGACTGGCTGTGGGAATTCTCAGGTGTGTGGGATTCAGGGTGTAGATAAGAAAGTTTACATTCAATGACAGCAAGCAGAGAGCTTAAAAATAGAGAGAAATTCTTAAACAGAGGGAGAAATGCAGGTTCTAACTGGCTAACAGGGGAACAAGGAAGCCCCCAGGGAAGGTGGGCCCCAGCAGATAGCAGAGCTCAGGTGCTTTTCAGGGAGAAAGGCAGAAACAAAAGCTGTACAGTCATGTAGAGTGGCTGTGGAGTGGACCCTAAGAAGGAAGTCTACTGGTGGAATCAACTTCAGTGGGGGCCCCAAGAATCAACACCACTGGTGGCCCCAAGAATCAACACCACTGGTGGGCCCCAGGAATCGACTCCACTAGTGCGCCCTAAGAATCACTCCTCTGGTGGCCTCTAGAATCAGCTCCTCTGGTGGCCTCTAGAATCACTCCTCTGGTGGCCTCTAGAATCACTCCTCTGGTGGCCTCTAGAATCACAACAATGGTTTGGCCTCTAGATCACTCATCTGGTGGACTCTCGAATCACTGCTTGGTGGCATCTCAAGAATCAGCTTCCTCTCGGGGGCCTCTACGATTCAGGCTCCAACTGGAAGGCCTCTAGATTCAGGCTCATCATCTGCGCGGCAATCTAGTATCAGCTCTTGGTTGGGCCTCTAGAATCATCATCTCTGTGGCCTTAGAATAGCTCCTTGGTGGCTTAGAAACATCCTCTGGTGGGCCTCTAGAATCAGCCCCTTGGTGGCCTCTTGATCACCCCTTGGGTGGCTCTAAAATTTGTTTTCCCTGGTGGCCTTTTTGAATAGCTCCTTTGGGGCCCTCTAGAATCACTCCTTGGTGGCCTCTAAAACACCCTCTGGTGGCCCTATAAAATCACCCCTTGGTGGCCTCTGAATCATCCTTGGTGGCCTTAGAATCGCTCCTTGGGGGCCTCTAGAATCCTCCTTGGGGGGCCTCTGAATCAGCCCCTTGGTGGCCTCTAGATCACCTTGGGGGCCCTCTAGAACATTTGGGGGGGCTCTGAATCACCCCTTGGGGGCCTCTAGAATCAGCCCCCTTTGGTTGGCCTCTAGAATACCCCTCTGGTGGCCCTCTAGAATAGCTCCCGGGGTCCCCCTTTAGAATCCACCCTCTGGTGGCCTCTGAATCACTCTTGGTGGCCTTTTGAATATTCCTGGGGGCCCTCTAGAATCGCTCCTTGGTGGCCCTCTAGAATCACTCCCTGGTGGCCCTAGAATCATCCTTGGTGGCCTCTAGAACACCCTTGGTGGCCTCTAGAACATCCTCGGTGGCCCTTAGAATCATCCTCTGGTGGCCTCTAAAATTTGCTCTTGGTGGCCTCTAGAATCAGCTCCTCTGGTGGGCATCTGCGCCCATGCAGACACTGGATATGATTGATAAATAAATGCGCATTGTGACGTCTCTTCACTGCTCCATCTTTCCTTTGCTGTCAGTTTGTGTCAGTCTCTATTAGAATTCACTGTATATTGATGTCAGTCTTCCCTGGCATTCTGGGCCGTTATCTGAGGGGAAAGGGTTTTTTTAAAGAGAATATAGATGAAAATTGTTCCTTAAAAGGGAAACAAAGAGCATTAAGTTGCATTTGTGAAATTCCAGCTTGTAAGTCAGTGTAGTGAGAGCAGTTTCCATGATGTAAGGGCCCCGCCGCGCGCTGCCAGAAACAAGGACCTGGCTGCATTGGAGAAGATTGTGTCTTGGAATTTGAGCAGGCCCCGGACCCGGTAATAGCAGATGGGGAAAAGGCCTCCATGGAGCCTGCACTTTCGTGTAATGGATTTTGTTTACTCAGCATGGAATAAAACAGGAATCTGACCATTCAGCCAAAATATCACTGATCTATGATCGGCCAAATCTCAGAGGACGGTGGTTTGAATACTGCATGAGTGCTGCTCCTCTATGCAATACCATGTTTAATCTGTAGGGGACACTGTCAGAACAAAAAAGAACTAAAAAAAAACCCATGTACAAGAATATAACTACTTAATTTTTCAAAAAAAAAAAAAAAAAAAAAAAAAAAAAAAAATACTGCCCTAGTACAAGAAAAATAATCTTAATCTGCCCCCTA
>JAODAL010032510.1:0-46841 GCA_025379985.1 Phyllomedusa bahiana | reverse complement strand
AGAGGGGGCCCCCCCGTGACCCGCAGAGGGGGCGCCCCCCCCCCCCCCCCCCCCCCCCCCGTGACCCGAGAGGGGCCCCCCCCTCCCCCTTTTTGCCGCAGATGGGGGCCCCCCCGTGACGAGTGGGGGCCCCCCCCCGGGGCCGCAGTGGGGCGCCCCCCCCCCGTGCCCCCAGATGGGGCCCCCCCCCCACCGAACCCCCCCCCCCCGTGAGCCGCAGATGGGGCGCCCCCCCGTGAGCCGCAGATGGGGCGCCCCCCCCCGTGAGCCGCAGATGGGGCGCCCCCCCCGTGAGCCGCAGATGGGGCGCCCCCCCCCCCCTTTGACCGCAGATGGGGCGCCCCCCCCCCCGGGGCCCGCGATGGGGCCCCCCCCCCCCCGTGAGCGCAAGGGGGCGCCCCCACCCCCCGTGAGCCGCAGATGGGGCGCCCCCCCCCCCGTGAGCCGCAGATGGGGCGCCCCCCCCCCCCCGGAGCCCAATGGGGCCCCCCCCCCCGTGGTTTTTTTTTCCCCAAATGGGGCCCCCCCCCCCCCGTACAAAAAAGGAGACTTATGGGGGAAAGCTGCACTTGTAGTTCCATGTTCCGAGCAGATAGTAGTGTGGAACGAAAGTCCCAAATGCCCCAGCAAACATGGGTGAAATTTCTTAACAAGGACACAGACATTAAAAAATTTAAAAACCCTCCTGCACTGCATCTGAAAAAAAACTTTTTTGTGGAATAAATTTAAAGGGGTTGTCTCACTAATTTATTCATGTTACCTCAGTCCCGTTTTCTTTTGTTTTTTTTGAATTTTAGGGGGGTTTTCTGGCTTCTACTAGGCGCGTAGAGCAGGGCTGTACTTTTAGCGACCAGTGCTGGGAGCCTTCAGGAGATTTAAACAGGTTTCTTAGGCATTAGCCACAAATGCCCTGGTAAATAATGATGCGCCCTACAAAAGGGGATAAATTTAGAATAGGGAGGGAAACGTTATTGGACATTATTGCAAAGGACTTTGTTTTGGAAAATCTTTAACAAAAAAGCAAACCTTGTAGTGGGACAACCCCCTTTTAAAAATATTTTTTTGGGATTACTACAAAATCAACTTAACAACAAACCTTCAGTCCCTCTCTCGTTCGGAACCCGGGGACTGTCTGTACTGGAAAGCCCCAAATCATCTGTTTAAGGGGTGTAACGTGGAGAAAAATTGCTCCATTTTTGTATGAGTTTTTAAATGATTTTTTAGTACTTTTTATTATTGTGCTTTGAACTTTCATTATTTTATATTTTTCATTTTTAAAGGGGTTTTGTCACTTCAAAGATTAGCTTTCCACATGTAGGGAACGGTAATTGAAGACTTTTCTAAATACATGAGTCTTTTGATTTGACTTTAGTCAGAAGATTAAAGAGATTTTATCTGCTCTGAGTGTACACAGGTTTCTATGGTTACCCATCCATATCAATGCTTTCAGATTAGAGCAGGAGGTGATGTCAAAATGGTCGGGAGCGCTCACTCCAAGCAAACTAATTATCTCAGCGGCTATGTCCACGCGGATTCCAGCTTGAAATAATTGTCTAAAACGAAATCATCCTCATTTTCCTCAATAGAGAATACGTGTTGTAGTTCATACAAAGCATATTTTTCAGCCAGTTTTTAAGAGTAAAAAAACCCCACCTTAGAACATGTTCATTCTTCCATCCAAAACCCCATAGACATGAATGAGACTCATTTTCTGATTGTAAATTCGCTGGAATAAAAACGATCTAAAATCCACACGAAATACTTGTTGAAAATCGCGTCGTCCATCGTGGACTTCAACCGTAGAATCCGACGCGTTAATTTAAAGGGGTTTTGCCACGATCTCATTTCCTTCCTCCTGCATCCTGCTCTTCAGCTCTGTGTGCACAGAAGGGGGCGTGTGTGATTTGTATGAATTGCATATCATGTGACCCTGCAGGATGACATCACCAGGCCTTTCCTCTCTGTAGTGAAAGAAAGGTCTGTTTATGTAAAGCATTGCGATCAGCTGAGAGGTAAAGTTTTTGCCTCCAGGCACAAGGGTCCTAGGTTCAAATCCCTGCAGGAACCAAACCTGTGTTTTTTGGTTTTTTTTCTTCGTTTTTTTCCTCTTTATCAATGCACAGACCTCATTGAGGTTTCTTTTTTATTTATTTGCACTGTTTGACTAATTACTAAGGAGTACAGAGGACAGGAGTAGAATGACAGCACCCGGGGTTTGAACACTCAGTAGCTGCCTGAGAGGAGAGGTGATGTCTGAGTATGTGCGACCAGGACTGAGGAGCTCTCAGCCCTGGCGTATCCCTGGAGACGAGCTGTAAACAATGGATCACTAAAGGAGCAGCTAAAACAAAAACGGTGCAGAATTTTTAATAATAATGAATGGTGAAAATGTTTGTTATTCAATTTACAAACTTCCTGCGTCAATTTTATTTCGTGGCAAAACCCTTTTAACTCGTCGTGCGGATGTAGACTTGCAAGAATAGCTTTTGTTTACAGATAAGCAATTGTTTTCACTCCTCAAACCAGGGTGCAAGACCAGCTTGCTGTGATTGAAACGGCATAGTGAGAAAACCCCTTTAAGACTTTTTTCCCCTTTTTTGTAGTCTCCCTAGGGTAGTTGACCACTGAGACCAGATTCACATTCCCTCTTCTTGTGTGGTGGTCTGGGTTACCCTTCTTGGGACGGTTACCCTGAATTTTGTGCAGGCAGGGGTAGACTTAAAGGGGTTGTCCCGCTACAAGCATTTCTTTTTAAGTTAAAGATCTTGCAAAAACAAGTCGCTTTGCAATATATGTGCATTAACAGTCTCCTACCTATTCCTAGATATCCCCTCTTGTATGGGCTGCATAAGCTACTCAAGTCACTATAGCTACAGACCTGTTCGATATCTCCTGATAGGCTGCCAGCACTGGTTGCTATAGCTACAGACCTGGCTTCTACTGCAGCCTAGTAGAAGCCAGTAAACACACCTCTGAATTCAAAATGAAACCAAGAAAACAGGACTGAGGTAAGATGAATCAATGTAGTGAGACAACCCCTTTAACAACATCTGCTTTTCTGCTGCTAGTGTAGTGTAGGATTTCCTATATCTTATATGTATATCTAATAAAGGTTAGGTTTATCGCTTCCTGCTGATACTTTCATATTGTTTGACTATAAGTTCTTGAAATGGTCTAAAATATCTTAACATTGTTAACCCACCTTAGTTTAGTACTTTTTGATGCACAGAATTTACATTTTTTTTGGTGATTACACGTTAAAGTATGTGCAAAAAAAACTTGATACTAGGGTCCCATTGACTTAATAGGGAATAAGCGTGCATCAGGCACACAGCTGCGCTGTTTCCTGTGTACCAGCCAGGGCTGTGGAGTCAGAGTCGGTGCATATTTTGCAGGAGTCGGAGTCGTCATAAAATGGACCGACTCCCAAAATATATAATAAGTTGCTCCCAGTTAGTTCGATCCCAAAGAGCAAGATTGGGGTCCGGCCAGTGCTCCTGCTCCCATATCTTCAGCCTTATCACATGAGAAGTGTAATTGATGACATGGAGCAGGCAAAGTGCTGCCCCAGGGGAAAAGATTCTGCTCCCAGGGCAAACAGATTTCAGGAAAATTTTTCACCTACTTTCAAAGAGGTAGAAGAGTTCAACCATTCATCAAAACTGACTGTGCCTGAGGCAATTCCTTTATACCCCGACATTGTTAGAGATGTTGCCTCTGTGGTCACCGCTTTCCCCCAACCCAAAAAGTTAGTGTAGAGGGGCCCCTTTTCTTTTAGCCTGGAAATAATGAGTCAGGTGTGAGGTCATGTATGCAGGATCTGATGGAGGCAATACTATTTCTCAGAACAAATTCAGAGACTCCAAAAATGTTCCTGCAGTGTTTTTGCATATTTACAATTTTTTGTGTCTTCTAAAGTCATATCCAATAAAAAAATTTTTACACTGACAAGCAAAAGGGTTAACAATGTTTTAAAACTTGTGATTTTTCAGGCTCCACATCTCACCCTCCACTACAGCTTTGCACATGAGGCTACTGTAATTTTATATACATCTTACCTATCTTATACATAAATTAACATCTGCTTAGTTCCACAGGTTCTTTCCTGTAACTGCATTGTTACTATTTTGCTCCTAAAAATCAAAATGTTAATTTGTATTATTTTGTTAGTATTTGGGAAATCCACCTTTGGCTTTCAATACTGCCTGAATCCTTCGGGGCTCTCGATCAGATTAAAGAAATATCTTAAACTAAAATCTGATCCCAGGTCTCTTCAACACATTCCCAATGTTGGTGCAGACTGGATTTTGGATACAAATACAGCTTTTCTTCAACTCAAACCCACAAGTGTTCAAAAGTTCAAAACATTGTTACCATTTTGCTTATCAGGGGTCTGTTCTACCTAAATAGCTTGATTTTTGTATCATAAGGTGATAAACAGTTGGATGTTACCATTTTACTACAGTAAAGTTATCACTTAAACATGCGCCGTGTATGAGGGAGGAGGGGGGTTTGGGAAATTGAGGAGTCGGAGTCGGGGCTTTGGCTTGCCGACTCCACAGCCCTGGTACCAGCTGCCATGTTAGGTGCTGCACAAAAAACGGGAGCGCAGGACCATTATCAGCGCATGAAGGTGCCAAAACCCGGATCACATACAAAGACATTCCCTGTACTGAGAAAACAGATGAATCAAAAATAAACACCTCTAGACGCTTGGAATGAAGAAACGAGCTTACAACCGATTCTCTTCTGTGAAATATGCACTTATTGTTTTATTTTTTTTACTTCAAAACAAAAAAAAAAGTGTGAACCTAGCCTAAGGAGCACAGTCGTTTGTACATTGTTCTGCAGTAATAACATATTTTGGCGGTCTAGTAGTGCCTCTCTATAGTACAGTGCGGTACTACATGCCCTGTACTGCTCTTACATTTATTAGTGATGTGCATGCAGTGATTGGCGGTCTAGTAGCGCTCTACAAATAACAGTGCGGTACTAAATGTCCTGAATGCTCTTACATGGATTAGTGAGGTGCATGCAGTGATTGGCCGGTCTAGTACGCCTCTCTACAGTACAGTGCGGGATACATGTCCTGTATTTACTTTACATGTATTAGTTTAGGGCATGCAGTGATTGCGGTCTTAGTAGCGCCTCCTATACAGTACAGTGCGGTACTACATTCCTGGTACTGCTCTTACATGTATTAGTTGAGGTGCATGCGTGATTGGCGGTCTAGTAGCGCCTCTCTACAGTACCCGGTGGGTACTAATGTCCTGTACGCTTATTAAATTAATTAGTGAGGTGCATGCAGTGATTGGACTAGTAGCGCCTCTCTACAGTACGTGTGGTACTACATGTCCGTATGCTTTACATGTATTATGAGGTGCATGCAGTGATTGGCGGCTAGTGCCTCTCTACAGTACAGTGTGTACTACATGTCCGTAATGCCCTTTACATGTATTAGTGAGGTGATGCAGTGATTGGGGGTTAGTAGCTCCTCTCTACAGTACAGTGTGGTATACATGTCGTGTCTTCTCTTTCTTTTATTAGTGCGTGATGGCAGTGATTGGCGGTCTAGTAGCTCCTTCTACAGTCAGTGCGGTACACATGCCCTTTTCTGCTCCCCACATGTATCGGATAGTCCCTTTGGGACCAGGGGAACAATTTTCCAGTTTTCCTAGATTATGGCTTCAGCATACAATGGGCGCCTGGGAAAAAATGAATCCAGGGGCGCGGCTCCCGTGTGTGTGTGACTTGCCGGCAGCTCGCAGGCAGAAACTTGAATCGGTTATTGCAAACACTGTATCAGTAGATATCGGCTCCTGAATCTCCTGTTTCAACGTAAGAACGACGTTATATTTTGGACTTTACTTCTTTCCCCCTCACTCTTGTCTTTGGTCTGTGTCTGGTTTTCCCATTCAGTTGTATTGACTTGGTATATTTTTTTCTTTTAAATCAAATTTTTGGTCTGTATTTTTTTATAATTTTAAAACCTGTTAGTGGCTTTGTCTTGGGACGGGGGTTCTCTATGTGGCGGGGCGAATAAGCATTTTTTTTAGGGTGTGGAGTCGGAAGCCAAAAAACCCCGACTCCAACCCTAAAATTTCCCCAAACCCCCGACTCCGTTTCCCATCCCCCATACACGGCGCTGTTTAAGTGAAACTTTACTGGTAAAATGGTAACATCCCCGGTGTTTATTTTCTTTATGAACAATAATCAAACTATTTAGGTAGAACAACCGACCCAAACAAAAGGGAACAATGTTTTGATCTTTTGAACACTTTTGGGAAAGTTTAAGAAAAAAGCTGTATTTGTATCCAAGTCCCCGTCTGACCAAATTGGGAATGGTAAAGAGACCTGGATCAGTTTTGGTCAAGACTGGGGTGAATCATCCGAGCCCAGAGGATTCAGGAAAGATGAAAGCCAAAGGTGGATTTACCAAATACTAACAAAACAGTTACAGGAAAGAATCTGCTGAACTAAGCAGATGCTAAATACTTGTAAGTCAAATTTTTGTATAAGATAGGTAAGATGACTGTATATAAAGTTACAATAGCCTCATGTACAAAGTTGTAGTGGATGGTGAGATATGGAGCCTGAAAGTCACAAGTTCAAAACATTGTTACCCTTTTGCTTGTCAGTGTAAAATATATTTATTGGATATGACTTTAGAACAGAAAAAAATTTGTAAATATGCAAAACACTGCAGGAACATTTGTGGAGTCTCTGAATTTGTTCTGAGAAATAGTATTAGCTTCATCAGATCCTGCATACATGACCTCACACCTGATCTCATTATTTCCAGGCTAGAGAACAGCCTCTCTACACTAACTTGGGGGCAAAGCGGTGACCACAGGGGCAACATCTCTAACAATGTCGGGGTATAAAGGAATTGCCTCAGCCATAGTCAGTTTTGATGAATGGTTGATCTTCTACTTTGAAAACAGGTGAAAAATTTTGCTGAAATCTGTTTGCCCTGGGAGCGGAATCTTTTCCCATGTGGGAGCGCTTTGCCTGCTCCATGTCATCAATTACATTCCTCATGTGATGAGGCTGAAGATATGGGAGCAGTAGCACTGGCCGGACCAAGTCCTCTTGCTCTTTGCACTGCATCAAACTAACTGGACCAACTTATATATTTTGGGAGTCGGTCCATTTTATGACGACTCTGACTCCTGCAAAATAGACTCCGCCTCCACAGCCCTGGTTATATTGTTGACCATTTCATTGTGTTCTTCATTTTTGTTTGATTTATTTTGTGATTTCGCCCGTCCCTCAGAAGGTCTGTGCTCGGGGGTAAAGAAAATAGAAAGCTTCTGCTTTCTCTTCCGGGGACCTGTCTCTCTCTGAGGTCCAAATTTAAAAAAGAAAAAAAAAAGGGCAGCACGAGCTGAAAAAAGCAACAAGTAAAAAAAAAATATATATATATACATGCATACTCTCTCACTCACACGTACCTTCACTCTTACGGCCACTCCAGTGTTGAAGCTGTTGGTGGTGTCCCCTGGTTTCTTCTGGGGTCAGTATGTGGCCAGTCGGTGGCTTCAGCAGTCACATGACATTCGCTTGACATCACTACTTAAGCGCCATTTGCTTCCTGAACAGCAGGGGCGTCTTAACAGCATTATGGACCTCCGGTCATAGCAGCGCAGTGGGCCCTGCCCAAATACATGACCTCACACTGGGCCATGCATCGAGCCCCCCCTCAAGCACACCACTTATGTCTGGATACCAGCAGTCTGCAGCTTTCAGTTGGCAGGGAGCCTTTGGCTCCCTTCTCCACCATGGTTTTTAACTGTCTGCACATCCTAAAAACACACAAACAGTTAAATAAGCAAAGCCAACCAAGAAATCCAGGGTATGTTTCTTGTATTCCTGGGGCAAACATACACCACCTGAGCCCCTGTACTTGTGGGGGCCCCGGGCAACTGCCTAGTGTGCCCAGTGGAAAAGATGGCCCTGCTGAGCAGTAGTATTGGGGGAAAGCCATGTGATCACTTATGAGATCACCATTAATCGGCTGCAGAGTGGATATTTCTTAACCATGTGTAACCTATTTTTATCTGAAGTTGGACAATCCCTTTAAGGGGTTAATTGTGCACATCCTTCCAGGCTAAGGCCAGTGTCGTCTTGTCTGTGCTATCGCATGCTTTATCATGTTTTTAAGCTGCTTACATCTGGGAATATAAGCTAGTGATTACCTTATAAGCTCGGAGCAGACATGGGAAGATTTCAGCTTCATAGTCTGCTTATGTTTTTAGAATTTAGGGGCGACGTGTATGATTTCTGGCGTTTGGACGCCAATTTTTGTGCGAATTATAATAGTATAGAATGTGCCTGATATATGAACCTGCTCTAGTGCGAGTCATAAATCGGGAGCATTTTAGCGCAGAAACTGCAATTCTGGCTCAGGTAAACCACTTTTAAAGTTGTTTACCTGTTCCAGCAGTAATGCGCCTAAAATTGCCGCACTGAAGCAATAAATCTCTAGCTTTGTATGGTTGTAATGCGGCTCGCCTCCCGCACTCCCCCAAGAAATCAGCGCATTTCAAAGAGCCACAGGAGCTGTGTAATGCGCCTATACTGGCGTAGGGGAGGTTTTAAACTATTGCGAATGGGGCTAGATGTTGGGCTGAAGAGACACCAGACTTTTGGCGCAGCCCTGTTCATTCATGGCGCCCTTAATTATGATTGAATTGCCTTTTCATTTTCCAACAGGACACTTCACCTCTGAGGATGACTTGAATCTTTTGATAGCCAAGAACACACGTCTGGAGATATACGTGGTGACGGCGGAGGGACTGCGCCCTGTAAAGGAGGTTGGGATGTATGGCAAGATCGCGGTCATGGAGCTATTTAGACCCAAGGTGACTGCACTGTTCTCAGTCTGTTCTAGCTGTAGGCAATGGCCTTGAGCCTCTGATTAACATATTTGGGGTAGTGCCTACTAATTCAGTCTTGGTGGATATTCCCGCATCTGAAGGAAGCATGGCTCGGTGACAACAGCTTTTCTGCCCCATGGTGTACATTTCTGCCATAAGTCGCAGCAGGTCATTCTTCGCATTGATATAACTGTATGTCATCATGGTGTTGGCACAGGAGCCGTGCCCACGACTTCAATTGTGCGTGTGAGCTGTATTATGCAGCTGTCACCCCTAAGAGAACTCTAATCCCAGCCATTTAACCCTTCAGGTGCTGCAGACCGCTTCCTCCAAGTGGCCAGACACGGGGAGGCGGCACACAAGTGCCAATGGATTTTTACAACAGCTGCTGGACCAGTGTTTCTCAACTCCAGTCCTCACGACCCACCAAGAGGTCATATTTTCAGGATCTCCCACAGAATGCACTGACCATAAGGCTATGTTTACACTGCATCGGACAAAAAACGGCCTGTAAGTGGCCGTTTTTTCTCTGATGTAGGGCTGCGGTTTTTGTCACGCTTTGTGCAAAAACCGCGGTCGCTTCTCATTTTCATGACGTCGCCCATGCAATTGTATTGTATGGGAAGACGGCAAGAGAACGAGAAGTGGCGGCGTATTATACAACATGTTATATAATACGCCGCTGCCGAAAGACGGGCAGAGAAAAGACGAGCTGTGGAGACTGCAGCTCGTCTTTCCTATTGCCATCTATGGGGCTGCAGGAACGATCGTATCTCCGCCGCTTTTAAAAAACGGAAAGCGCCGAAGATACGATCGTTTTCCTGTGCAGTGTGGACATAGACTAAGGGTATGTTAACACAGCGTTTTTGGATCCGAAGATTGCATCCAACAACGTAGCGTCTTTCCGTTCCAACACGTATCCAATATGCAGCTCCGTGTTGCATGCAGCAGGATTGCACCCGATTATAGTTTATTATAGGGCTCCTGCTGCATCTTTCGGACCAATAATCGACATGTCAGTTCTTGGAACGGATCCAAAAGACGCAAGTAACACGCAGCAGTACTGATCACTGGGCTGAACGTCAATGTGTGTTTACCATTGCGAGCAGTGTAAAATCAAGGGCCATGCTGACTGGAAACGCGTTGGGGTTTTTCATGCTTTTTTAGTCTCTGTGAGCTTTTAATATGTTACGATAAAGAAATTTGGATCTTCTTACCTGCTGGATCTTCAGAGTTTGTGCTCGAAGCAAAGTATAAGTAAAATCCCCCTGCTCATTGTTGGATGCGTGTTTGGGTTTGTCTAGACCAGGCATCCTCAAACTGCGTCCCTCCAGCTGTTGGGAAGCTACAACTCCCATCATGCATCTATAGCAGTGGGCATGATGGGAGTTGTAGTTTCCCAACAGCTGGAGGGCCGCAGTTTGAGGATGCCCGGTCTAGACAAACCCAAGCACGCATCTAAAAACATATGTTCACACGAACACAAATCGCTGTGTGAACATACCCTAAGAAAAAGACCGGGCTACGGCCGGTATTCAAGAATATGCATGATACTCACTTAATATAAGCGACTGGCTCTGATGAAGGTCTTGTAGGACCGAAAACGTTAACGTTCTGATGTTGTTGTCGCTTTTTAATATGGTTTTGGTTTTTTACCCATTTTTTTTAGGGATATTGGCAAAAAACAAGCACTTAGTGAGCTCTATATACAGAAAAATAAAAAAGTTATGGCTATCAGACTATGCAAATGCCCAATTCTGTTGTTTAAAAGTAGCATAAAAACTATAGAAAATGTTATCATTGTTATTGTACCAACCCACATAGTAAAGTTATCCCGTCATTTATACTGTGCGGCGAACTCTATAAAATGAACCCCAAAAAATAATAGCGTGGAACTGCAGATTTTTATTTTTTTTTTAAATTATTTTCACAGCCCTAAGCTAATAAGAACTGGAACACACAATACACCATTAGATGGGGTCTCTGAGGGGTGTTGAATCCAAAATGGGGCAACATTTTCCTGTTACCATTAACTGTGTTCCAGTAAATAATGAATAAGAATTGAAAATCTGCAACAACAAAAAAAAGTGAAATTTTGAAATTTCACCTTTTTACCTTAATTTCTGTGAAACCCTTAAAGGGTTAACAAACTTTTTAAATGCTGTTTTGAATACCTTGAGGGGAGTAGTTTCTTAGATGGAGTCATTTGTAGAGGTGTCTAAAATACAGGTCCATTAAAGCCACATCAGAACTAGATTGGTCCTTTAAAAAAAAATTTGTGTTGAAAATTTGCTACAAAATTTGAAAGGCCCCTAATGTCCTAAAAGAATGTTTAAAAAAAAAAATGACGCCAGCATAAGGTAGATGTATGGTAGATGCTCATTATTTACTATTTTGTTGGGTGTGACTATCTTTCTTACACACTTTGAAAATGGCAAATTTTTCCAAATTTTCACAATGTTTTGATATTTTTTCACAAATAAACAAGGATTGTTTCGACCAAAATTAATTGCTAACTTAAAGCACAGTTTGTCACGAGAAAACCGTTTCAAAATTACATAAATAGGTAAAACCATTAAAAAGTCATTCCCCCGTAAAGTGACACGTCAGATTTTTAAAATAAGGGCTTGGTCCTTGAGTCCAAAACAGGCTTAGATCTTAAAGGGGTTGTCTCACTACATTGATTCATCTCACCTCCGTCCTGTTTTCTTGGTTTCACTTTGAATTCAGGGGCGTGTTTACTGGCTTCCACTAGGCTGCAGTAGAAGCCAGGTCTGTAGCTATAGCAACCAATGCTGGCAGTCTATCAGGAGAGATCAAACAGGTCTGTAGCTGTAGCGACTTGAGGCACTGATGCAGCCCATACAAGAGGGGATATCTCAGAATAATTAAGTAGGACACATATTGCAAAGTGTCTTGTTTTTGCAAAATCTTTAACATAAACAACAATTCTTGTACTGAGACAACCCCTTTAATCACCGTGATCACCACCCAAAATGCGTTAGTTTTTAATGTATTTCAGTGTACCCTCTGCATTTATGGAGCAATAAAATACAGCACTTTTTCGCACCAGTCAGCTGGTCCGACTTTTTTGCAGTGTTTTCCTATGTATCAGGGCTTTTAGCCAAGAGCCTTAGACCTTAAAGTGTTAAAGAACAGCTGCAAACTAAAACAAGAATGTGCAGGAGAAAATGAAATTCTATTTATCTGTGCTACAAACTTATACACAGATTCATCACAAGAACAATGTAGAGTCATGTAATCAACACCCCATAAACTAGAGCTGCTAGAACAAAATGGACGGGATTTTCGGACTCGGCAGCACTCGGATACCCAGAATAAGGTCAAAATTTCTAGGCACTAAAAATAAAAAAAAGTTTTTTGTTCCCTAGTGTTATCCATATAATATAAACAAATAGGATCAATGCAATTTTTTTTTTATTTTTTATTTTAGTAATGAATTGTGTTTGCTTTTGTCCAGGGCGAGAGTAAAGATCTGCTTTTTGTACTGACTGCCAAGTACAACGCCTGCATCCTGGAATATAAGCAGACGGGAGACAGCATTGATATCATAACCCGCGCACATGGAAATGTCCAGGTACTGGCGACAGCAGCAGATCTCTCCATCTCTTAAAGGGGTTTTTTCCACAATTTCATTTCATACCTCCTGTATTCAGCTCTGTGTGCTCAGAAGGGGGCGTGTGTGATTTGTTAGAATTGCATATCGTGTGACCCAGCAGGATGACATCGCCAGGCCTTTCCTCTCTCTAGTCAAAGAAAAGTTAGTTTATATAAAGAGTTGTGAGTAGCTACAATGTAGCTCAGAGGTTAAGTTTTTGCCTCACAACACAAGGGTCCTAGGTTCAAATTCCTGCAGGAACCAAACCTGTGGAATTTTTTTTCTCTCTATCTCATTGAGGTTTCTTTTTTTATTTACACTGTTTGACTAATTACTAAGGACAGGAGTAGAATGACAGCACCTGGGGTTTGCCCACTTGTTCAGCAGTGAGTGTGTGTGATTACTAAGGAGTACAGAGGACAGGAGTAGAATGACAGCACCTGAGGTTTGAACACTTATTCAGCAGTGAGTGTGTGGGATTACTAAGGAGTACAGAGGACAGGAGTAGAATGACAGCACCTGGAGTTTGAACACTTGTTCAGCAGTGAGTGTGTGGGATTACTAAGGAGTACAGAGGACAGGAGTAGAATGACAGAACTTGGGGTTGTAGCTGCCTGAGAGGAGAGTTGATGTCTGAGCATGTGCGACCAGGACTGAGGAGCTCTCAGCCCAGGTCGTATCCCCTGGAGACGAGCTGTAAACAATGGATCACTAAAGGAGCAGCTGAGACAAAAACGGTGCAGAATTTTTAATAATGATGAATGGTGAAAATGTTTATTTAATAAGCAAACTTCCTACGTCAATTTTACTTTGTGGCAAAACCCCTTTAAATCTTGTATGTGTTGTATTTTGAAAATTTTTTGGGGGTTTAAATACCTAAATTCTTCTCTCCCTCTTCATCAGGATCGCATCGGCCGACCCTCCGAAACAGGAATCATTGGAATCATTGATCCAGACTGCCGCATGATCGGACTGCGCCTGTACGATGGTCTCTTCAAAGTCATCCCCCTGGAGCGAGACAATAAAGAGTTGAAAGCCTTCAACATCCGATTGGAGGAGCTGCATGTCATTGATGTCAAGTTCCTGTACAGCTGCCAAGCTCCCACTATTTGCTTTGTGTACCAAGATCCTCAGGGCCGTCATGTAAAAACCTATGAAGTCTCACTCAGGGAAAAGGAGTTCAGTAAAGGTCCATGGAAGCAGGAAAATGTGGAGGCTGAAGCGTCTATGGTGATTGCAGGTATGATGGGCTATAAAAGCTGAGGCTGCGAAAACCTTAACCCCTTCCTGACGGACGGTCATAATAATATGGCTCTAATTTTTTTTCCTCCTCGCCTTCTGAAAGCCATAACTTTCATTTTTCCACCTACATAGACGTGTGAGGGCTTTTATTTTGTGGGACAAGATGTACTTTCTAATGGTGTTATTCACTTTACTATAGAATATACTGGGGAACGGCAAAAACATTGTGGGGCAAAATGTGAAAAAAACTTACTTGCACCATGTTTTTTTTTAATGGAGTTTATTTTTCAGTAAAAATGATGTGTTATCTGTCTTCTACAGGTTGTTACACATCCGGAAATACTAAACATGTACGGTTTCCGTTATGTTTTGGCACTGTAAAAAAATTCAAAACATTTGCCCTATTATGAAATTTGCGCCGCGGCGCCATTTTGTGCGACCAATAACTTTTTTGTACTAACACCTACAGACGTCAGTGAGGCGGCATTTTTTTGCGGGCTGAAGTGTACTTTTTATCGCTAGCAGTTTGGAACGCAGGCGACTTTTTTGATCACTTTTATTCCAATTTTCATGCGTTTTTTGGTCATTTTACGTCGCAATTTTGGCGTTTTGGAATTTTTTTCTTCTACAGTGTTGAGCGTACGGGATAAATGATGTTATATTTTTATAGATCGCACTTTTTCGTACGCGGCGATACCAAATATGTGTAACTTTTTTATTTTATTGTTTTTATTTGTAAAACGAGAAAAGGGGGTTGATTTGAAATTTTAATACTTTTTTTTTTGTACTTTAAAACTTTATTTTTTTACTTTAACATTGAGTCCCCCTATAGTGCTTGACCACTAGGGAACGCGATTGTTAATACAGTCTATGATACAAAGATGGCGGTTTCCCCACCTCCTGCCTATGGCCAGCAGTGGGGCAAACGGGAACATGGCAGCGATCAGAGCCTTCACAAGGCTCCCCGCTGCCATGTTAGCCCGATCGGCCTGAAGAACGGTGCGCTGCACCGTTTTTAATTCATTTAGACGCCGCGGCAAAGAGGACTTACTCGCCATGTGTTAGCTGCGATTAGCCGCTAACACTCGGCGGCTGTGAAACGGGATTGCGGCGCGATCCCGTTTCAAAGCCGCTTACCAGCGTTATGATGTACTCATACGTCATAGGTCAGTAAGGGGTTAAGGGTTACACGTACATGTAACGTGACTGGATTCGCTATAGTTTCTTGCATTTGTCTTTTTAGGGGATGTGCACATGGTGTGTAGGGTCCATGTGAACATATGTTATAAGATACTTGCTTAGATCCTTCTGTCGTACCCTAAATTTACCGAAACGCGTATCTAATAAATAGCAGTGCGATTTACATGGCTTTTACTTTGAAATATGCATCCGCGTTCACATGAGTGATCTGTGTCTCATTGCGTCTTTGACATGTAAATTCTTTGTCCCATAGATGCGGCAGGAGCCCTATAATAAACTATAGGGTGCGATCCTGCTGCATCCAAACATGCAACTACATGTTGGACTTGTTTAGGATCCGATCGCCGCTGCGTTTTTGGATGCAAAATTCCCAAACCAAAAACTCCGTGTGAACAACCCCTTAGATGTTCAGTATATGGGGAAATTTGATGTCTTATTTAGTGGCCAATTACCACATGGTTGTTCATACCATTATTTAGTTTTCTAAAGAAATACTTGTGTAAGAGTCAGGGCTGTGGAGTCGGTAAGCCAAAGCTCCGACTCCTCGATTTTCCTGACACCGACTTTTGACTCCGACTCCCACTCCCTCACATATGGCGCATTTTTAAGTGATAACTTTACTGTAGTAAGAAGGTAACATCCGGCTGCTTATCACCTTATGATACAATTATCAAGACAGTCCGACAGTGACAAGCAAAATGGTAACAATGTTTTTAACTTTTGACTTTCAGGCTCCATGTCTTACCCTCCACTACAGCTTTGTACATGAGGCTACCAGCATTTTATAGACAATCATCTTACCTATTATATACATACATTATTTAGTATTTAGCATCTGCTTAGTTCTGCAGATTCTTGTCATGTAGCTGCACTGTTACTGTTTTGCTCCTAAAAAAAAATCAAAATTTGGCTTTCAGCACTGCCTGAATCCTTCTGGGCTCTGGATCAGATTCAAGCAGGTCTTGACCAAAATCTATTCCCAGGACTCTTCTACATTAATACAGCTTTTTCTTCAACTCTAACGGTATGTTCACACAGTGTATTGCACGTACTCCAGAGGCATGGAGGGGTCGGCAGTACTCGAGTGTATGAAGTAACTCATCTTGTAGGACCCTCACATATAGCTCAGCATTGAGATCACCATAGATCCTGGTCAAGTATCCAACATCTTTGGCAAAAAAACAACCCCAAAACCCTCAGGCTTCTTCACCAAATTTTAACATTTTCTTCCAGCTTCCGACCCCCATTAGCCCCCTTCCCCCCTTGATTTTTCCTTTTTTGCCCCCATCAGAGCCCGGTTTTTGGGAATTTCCCATCTAAACGCCTAAATTACCCTTTTCCCCAATTTCCTTTTTTCGAATTTTTGGCAAACTTTTTGCCACTTCCTTTGATGAGTTTGAAGTCGAGGCTTTTCCCCAATTTTTTGGGCCTCTTTCCCCAGACCTGTTTAAGCCCCCGGTGCGTTTGGGAAAAATTAAGAACAGGTTTTTTTTTTTGTCCCACCACCAGGAGCAAAACAGTAACAAGGGCAGTTTACTTTGAGAAGAATCTAACTAACAGATAAAAAATAGTTGAAGGTAAAATTTTATGTATGAGAGCCCAAGATTGATTGTCTTTAAATAGGGCGGGCCCCAGTTGGGGGGTAAATTATGGACCCTGAAAGCCCAAAAGTCCAAAAAAATTGTTACACTTTTGTTTTTCGATGTAAAATTTTATTTATGGGAAATACGCTTTCGAACACAAAAAATTTTAATTTAAATTGCAAATATGAAGTGAAAAATTTTGTTTGGAAGTCGTTTGCCCGGGGAAAGGGGGAATATTTTCCCCTGTAGCAAGCATTGCCTGCCCCTTTGTCATAAATTTACACCCCCCCAGGGTGTATGGTTTAAAAGGATAGGGGGAGCAGTAGCACGGGCCCGGGAAACCCAATTCCTCTTCCCTTTTTGGGCACTGAAATCAAAAACCTAACTGGCCCAACTTTTATTTTTTAGGAGTCATTTTCCTTTTTTTTTCCGACCCTCCCAAAATGGGCCCCGACCCCACACCCCTGGTAAGAGTATCGGTAGGTTATTCATGTAGGGTTTACTATTGCTGTGTAGTTGGTACAAAAGGGTTTTTTAAACACGGCTGTGGGGGTATCATCTACAGCGGGGTAAAAAAAAAACCCCCAAAAAACCCCCTATCCTGGTTTAATTTTTTAAAGGCGTTTTTTCACCATGCTGTTTACAGCCACTAAGATTCACACTGCCTCTTTAAAACCCCCCTGTAGGGGGTTTCTTTTAGTCAGTGATTCACCTGTAAAAAGAAGGGAAAACCGAAAAACCAAAAAAGGGACAAAGCGCTGGAACCGGAGGAAGGTAAGAAAGGGGGAAATTTTTTTTAAAAGGGGTCCAAGCAGAGCTTTTAGCTTCAGTTTTGGGGGCCCTATTTGCAAAAAGTGAAATGGGGCCGTCAGGCTAACGTGTCATTTATAAAACTGGTGTTTTCTTATGCAGCAGAAGGGCTTTGGGGCCCCCTCAGGCTGAAGGGCCCGGGAGCAACTGCAACCGCTCCCTATAGCTATGCATCTGGGCCCAAGGAGCCAGGTAGACACATTGTTTTATTTTTTTTTTCTTTTTCCCTGGGGGGGGCAACCCCTTACAAGTGATATCACAAAAATCAATTTTATAGCTAGCTGCAGTTATTCCCGTATGTCCTATGGAGTAAAGCGGGGATTGCCTGCACTTTACCTTTACATTGTGGGGACACAGAATTAGGCTTTGGCTTAAAAATGCAGCACCGGGGCGGGAAAGCGGGAAAATTACCACACAGTTTTGTGTTCAGCTAAACGGGGAGTCTCCTCACTTTAAGAAACCGAACCAGGGAGTGGGGGGAAAAAGCTTTCTTTAGTTGAGGTGACACAGGGATAACGTACGTGTGATTCTGCCGTCCTGATTTGCTCTCTCTCTCTGTTTCTAGTTCCGGAGCCTTTTGGAGGAGCCATTATTATTGGTCAAGAATCTATAACTTACCACAATGGTGAAAAATACTTGGCAATAGCGCCCCCAATTATTAAGGTGAGTTACCTGTAGGCTCTGGGAGTGAGCACAGACAAACTTGGTATTTCCATCTCCTTTTTTTTTTTTTTGCATGTGATAATTGGAACGGGATAGTTCTATTGTCTTCTCTTCCCAGCAAATTTCAAAGGGTTTGTCTTTAAAACGTGTGGATGTCAATGGCTCCCCGGGATCTTTTGGGGACATGGGAAAGGCCCCGTTTATGTTGCTGCTTGGAAAAAAGGAAAGGCAGAATTTGGGTGGAAAATGTTACCCCGAAGGATCTCCCCAGTGGGTTGTTTTGGGGGAGGTAAGGGATGTAAAGGAGTAATCTCCATTTGGTTTCAAGCCACAAGCGGGGTTTTTTTCTTTTATGCATGCTCTTTTTCCCTTGGGGGGGGGTGGGGGGGTTTTTATAGCAGTGATTAGGGAAAAACAAACTCCGTATTCAAAGCCCCGTCTCCTGCTCTCATGTTAGTGCAATTAGATCTCATCTGTGAGTTCTGAAGCTTCCTGCTCTAAAGTAAACCAGTACTTTCTCATTTGTTTGTTAGTGTATGTTCACACTGTGTAATTGCGGGGGGTATTTGACCTTTAAATTTCCCCTAAAATATGCCCCCAAAAAGTGCCCCACAATTTTCCTTTTATTTTTTTGTTGGGCCCCCTTTGAACCTGTTCAAGCTCTACAATTTTCCCTTTTTTTTGGGACTGGTGCCCCAAAAAAAGTACCCAATTTTTCCATGTGGGTTTGACCCATTTACTTGTAAAATGGGGGGGAAAAAATGTTCTCATCATTTTAAACTATGGGCACTTTTAAAATACCCCCCCATAATTTTACTTGCCTTGGCAGCTGCTGCCTGACACTGGCTGCTACAATTAAGTTTACTGTCCCCGATGTGTATTGAACCCGGTAAAGGGAAACAACACTCAATTTTCCCTTTCCCCTCGTTTACCGCGGGGATAAAAGAAAATGAAATCGAGCTGCAAACCGGGGCCCCCCCCTCTCCACAAAATACCCATAGGAAAAACACACTGGGGTTCTCCCAAACAGCCAGCAGTCCTTAAAAAACCGACCTTTTTAGTGACAAAACATTCCTGCCCCTCAGATGCTTTACCGGGGTGCACCTTTGAGCAGATAAAATTTTCTATCAAACCCCAAAAAAAAGCAATATTTTTTGGAAAAAAAAAACTTCAATTACCCGTTCCCCTACCTTTGAAAAACTAATCTTTTTTAGAGAGACAACCCCTTTAAGCCTCATCTCTAGTACGTTTTAGTCATTTTCTAATGTAGGAAAAATTTCCAAAACCCCAACCCAAAACTTTGCATTTTCAAAAAATTTTTATATCTGTCCAGAAAGCATGGTAGAAACTGGAATATATTAAAGGGGTCGTCCATAAAATTTATGCCGCTGTACTAAAATAAAAAACGTAATAATCACCTCCGTCTTCACCGCTGTCCGCCATCTCTTCAGGTCTTCTTTTTACTACTTTTTGTGCTGGTAGTCAGGACGTCACTTCTGCAGCAGCTGGTTGGCTTTGGGGGGGTCATGGGCATTGCCTGACATCATTGTTCTGTTCCTTCATAAGTAGAAAAAACCCGGGACTCCATTAGAAAATTTTTTAGGGAAGGGTTTTATTTTTTCACATAGAATTTTTTTAAAAAGTCCCCTCATAAGCTCTCCATTTAAAAATGCAAATATGTACGAGAAAAAATTTAAAATTTCCCCCCTAAGTTTGGGCCAACGTTTTTTGGGCCCGAAGGCCTTCCTCCGGGACCTGTGAGTCGGGGGCAAGGTAAGGGGGAAAGGAAAGAGAGTTTACCCTTTCCCCCTGACTCACATTTCCCCGGGAAGGCCTACTGGCCAAAAGTTGGAGCACTTTGTGGGGATATCTTTAAATTTTTTCGTACCCTATCATGGGGGATTATTATGGAGAGTTTTATGACGGACATTTTTTAAATACTTCAATGTGAAAAAAAAAATCCTACCTCTAAAAATTACAATGGAGTCCCCGTGGTTTTTCAACTTATTAAAACTTTTTACCCCGGGCCCCTTCCAAGAGCACCCGGGACCATATTTTTTTGTGCGGCACCACAATTTTTTTTCTTTTTTCTTTTTCCTTCACGCCGCTCATAAAGCAGGATTTTTCACTGACCATTCCCACCCAATCTCGACTGAAATACTCCATACAGTGTATTTTAAATAAAATGTATATGTGACTGGTTTGCCCCTGCGGTTTTGGCGTTAACCACCTATTAGGGGAAATACCAAACTTATCTAAAGCATTTGTAATGAAATGTTCCATGACTTTGTTTCTATCTGTTGTAGACCTCCATTGCAGAATGTCTCACTTACCTGGATAATGGAGTCGTGTTTGTAGGCCCCCCCGACGGGAAAATTCCCAACTAGGGGAAGGGTTTAACTAAAGCCTAAACAGTAAAGCCGCTGAAGTTATGTTTTCTTTTTTCCCCTTACCATCATCTCGTGACCTCATACTTTTTGGTGTCATGGTCCCTTTTGAAAAGGGGTTAATTGGCAAATATACTAAGCCCGTTCACATCGTGCCCGGGAGGTTTCCTTTTGGGCCCCTTCCGTGGCAGAGGCAAAATTGGGTTTTCCCCTACATTGAACCATGGGGTTTTCATTTTTTTGGGCCTTTGAAAGCCATGCAAATTTTTTTCTTTTAATTTTTTTAAGGGGAAACCATGACTTAGGCTCAAAACAGAACTTCTAGCACTGATGTAAACCAGGGCTAAGGAAAATGGGAAACGGTGAAATAAGCTGTCCACTGTCTTCTCTGCACTCCTAGCTACATAGTTTGTAAGGCCGAAAAAAGACAGACGTCCATCCAGTTCAGCCCATTGCCCTAGTGTTGATCCAGAGGAAAGCAAAAACCTCCCATCAGGTAGAAGCCAATTGTCCTCATTTTAGGCAAAAAATTCAATCAGACTCCAATCTAGCAATCAGAATAAATCCCTGGATCGGCGCCCCCTCCTCCCGAGTCCTGGGTCGGCGCCCCCTCCTCCCGAGTCCTGGGCCGGCGCCCCCTCCTCCCGAGTCCTGGTTACTATAACTTGTTATATTATTACACTTTAGAAATGCATCCAGGTCATTTTTGAACTCTGTTAGTGAATTTACCATGACACGTTCCTCTGGCAGAGAGTTTCACAGTCTCACTGCTCTTGCAGTAAAGAATCCCTTTCTATGTTTATGTAGAAACCTTCTCTCCTCTAGACGTAGAGGATGCCCCCTTGTTCTCGAAACAATCCTGGGTATACATGCAGCAATCCATTAATGAGAAATGTAGAAAGATCCGGCAATTAAAATCTACGTTCCTTTATCAAAAAATGCACAAACATATGGAGACAAGTCTGCTGATGCATTTCAGGTTCCGCTGAACACAGACTTGACTCCATGTGTTTGTGCATTTTGTGATAAGGAATGTAGATTTTTGGATCTTTCTTCATTTCTCGTTAGTGGATTGCTGCATGTTTGTTACCGGAGGGCCGCCAGTCTGAGCAGAATAGTTCCTACTATTACTATCCGGTACCCTGGAAGACTATAAGTCTCTAACCTCCTGAAGGGTGAGTGTTACTGAGACTCTGTCCGTTGTATTGTACCTGAATCCTGGGCATAAAACGATCTTGGGAGAGATATTGACCTCTGATATATTTATACATATTTGTTTACCCCCCCCCCCCCCCCCCACCCAGAGCCTTCTTTTCAGTAAACTAAATAACCCTAATCTCACGAATCTTTCTGGGTACTGTAGTCCACCCAGTCCTTTTATTATTTTTGTTGCCGCCTTTGTACCTGTTCAAGCTCTACAATGTTTTTCCTGTGCACTGGTGCCCAAAACTGTACACAATATTCCATGTGTGGTCTAACCAGTGACTTGTGTAATGGGAGAATAATGTTCTCATCATGTGCATCTATGCCCCTTTTCATACACCCCATGATCCTGTTTGCCTTGGCAGCTGCTGCCTGACACTGGCTGCTACAATTAAGTTTACTGTCCACCAGGATTTCCAAATCCTTCTCCATGTCACTTTTACCCAGTGTTTTTCCATTTAACATGTAGTCATGTAATGTATTTTTCCTCCCCATGTGCATAACCTTATCAATGTTAAACCTCATCTGCCATTTCTCTGCCCAGGCCTCCAACTTATCCAGATCCCTTTGTAATAACACATTATCCTCTAATAACTTTACAGAGCTTAGTATCATCTGCAAAGATTGATATTCTACTGTGCAAATCCTTCTGGCAACTCATCTAGGTCCTCTTTCTAAAAAGGGATTAAAGGGAATCTGTCACATAGGTTATACCCCCTTGCTGAGGGCAGAACAAGCTAGTGTTAGATCTGCTGTTTCCAGCGCTGTGTCCCTTATTCTTTAAGTTGCTGTCGCTTTAGAGTATTTAGTGCTCAAATCTGCAGTTTTCAGCCAGAAGAGTCATGAAGAGTCACCTGAGGCTAGCCCCGCCCACCTCAACTGATAAACCTATTACTTTGAATAGGTAGAAACATGTGAATACCTGTCAATGGGCGGGGCTAGCCTTTGGTGGGCGGGGCTAACACCTGCTTAGTGAAAAAAATTTGAGGGGTAAATGCTCTAAAACGCCAGCATCTTACAGGATAAGGGACACAGCGCTGGAAACAGCAGGTCTGACACTGGCTTGTGCTGCCCTCAGCAAGGGGGGCATAATCTATGTGACAGGTTCTCTTTAAGCAAGAAGCAGTGGGGTGTTTATGTACAAAAGCTATCCCAGAAACTGGAATAAATCAGACTCGTGCATTAATTCACTATTCACCTTTGCCCTCTCCTCCGTTGCAGTGCTGCCTCTGTTCGCCATCTCCTTGGGTCTTCTGTTCACTACCTGGTCCTAGTAGTTGAATATCACCTGCACGCAGCAGATTAAATGCAGAATATCTGTTTCATCTGAATTGTTTGTGCAGCAAGTTCATGAGTGTCTGTGGCCACATTCAAATAACTGGGATCGTGGTAAAATGTCTGCAGTCTGTACAGTACCACTTACCTGTAGAGTACACCTCATCGTAGCTATTTATCACGTACTAAGGGCCTGATGTATGAAAACTGTCCAGCAGTAAGACTTTCTTTGTTGCCCATTGCAACCAATCGGAGCTCAGCTTTCATTTCATATAGTGCTCTGGAAAAATAAAAGCTGGTTGCTATGATCAACAAAGACTAGGGAGTACAGAAGACAGGAGTAGAATGACAGCACCCGGGGTTGAACACTCGCTCAGCAGTGAGTGTGTGTGATTACTAAGCAGAGAAGAGAATGACAGAAGCTGCCTGAGAGGAGAGGAGAGGTGAGGTCTGAGCATGTGTGGCCAGGACTGAGGAGCTCTTGTCACTGGTTGTATCCCCTAGTACTAGTTGTACACTATGGATCACTAAGGGGGGCAGCTAAAATAAAAATGGTTCAGAATTTTTAATAATGATGAACGGTGAAAATGTTTATTGGGTCATTCCATATCAAGTGATCCAAATATGAATATTTTTTTACCTGATGTCTTTAGATTTTTTTTATTTTTATGAAGTACAACTTTAGTTAATTACAATTAAAAAGTTTTGAATGTTTTACTTCATCAGTTAATTTTTTACAGACTTCTAAGGTTTTGAAAAAGCGCGAATTTTTGCTTGGTATGACAACATTTTTTATCATATCTCAGGCTAGAATTAAGATAAAGAGGTGGGAGAGGTATAATTTTTCTCAGAACGGTACCGGCTTTCATTTGATTTGTCACGAGATTATGTTTCTTTATATTTTGTTTTGGAGAAATCAGATTCAAAATTTTGATGCGCAATTGTGAAAAAAGTATGTTTTAAAATTGTGAAAAAATGCATGTGCGTTACTTGTGTTCTTGGTTGTATTTGTACAGGGATTCAATTTGGGACATCAAACTTTTCTATTTTGTTTTCACCCCTTAAGGACCTTGCTTTTTTTGTTGTTGACACGTTCGTTTTTGCCTCTTCCCCTTCCCAGAGCCATAACATTTTTTTTTCCAACTACACAGACATACGAGGGCTTTGATTTTGCGGGATAGGATGTACTTTCTAATGGTGTTATTCACTGTACTATAGAATATACTGGGAAACCGCAAAAAAATTTCAAATGGGACAAATTGTTTTGCTTTTACGGCGTTCAATCTTCAGTATACATGATGTGTTATCTATATTCTACAGGTTGATACGCATCCACCAATACCAAACATGTAGGGTTTCCGTTATGTTTTGGTGTCGTAAAAAAATTCCAAACATTTTCTTTTTTTGGGAAATTTACACTGCGGCACCATTTTGTGCGACCAATAACTTTTTTGTACTAACACCTACGGACGTCAGTGAGGGGGCTTTTTTTGTGGGCTGAAGTGTACTTTGTATTGCTAGCAGTTTGGAATGCATGCAACTTTTTTGTTCACTTTTATTCCAATTTTTAATCGACGTGGAATGACCCAAAAACGCAATTTTGCCCTTTGGAGATTTTTTCTTCTACGGTGTTCAGCGTACGGGTTAAATGATGTTATATTTTTATAGATCGGACTTTTTTGGACGCGGCGGATACCAAATATGTGTAACTTTTTTATTTTATTGTTTTTATTTGTAAAATGGCGAAAGGGGGTGATTTGAACTTTTAATCCTTTTTTTTTACACTTTAAATTTTTTTTTTTTTACTTTAACACTAAGTCCCCGTAGGGCGCTTCACTACTACGGGGCGCGATCATTAATACAGCCTAATGCATTTCACCCCCCCCCACCTTCCCACGCTGTAACCACTGGGTATTAGCTGCGATTCCCCCTGCAAAGCCCTTTAGCGACCCTGGGACGTACTCATACGTCCAGGTTCGTTAAGGGGTTAAAGGGGATGTATCGCTTCCTTACTTCGGCTGAGTCACACTTCTCTTAGCTTCCCAGCTCTGTGAATGCAGGGGCGTTTCTTCCCCTCCCAGCTGGATGACATCATCCCCCCTTCACTGCTGGCCTGAGACTCCCCTCCCCTCTGAGTCCACATATCACTGTGTCTCTCCCTATCAGTCTTATTTTATAAGAGCTGTATACATACCACAGGCTGCATTCAATCTAATCTGAGCACTGATCTCCTCTCACAGCTGGAGATGTATTACAGCTTTCTAAGAACGGCACAGATCTGCGTGTATGCAGGAGAGTTAGGCACAGGGACAAAACTGTCATGTTTTCTCATTGTAGAATCTGCTGCAGTCTGTTTCTGCTAGGTGTGGAAACATAAAATACTACGGCCCCTAACTCTGAGTCAGAGACACAGCTCCGTAAATCGACCCAGGGGCTGTACAGAATGTAAATGAGCTCTCGGCTAGTGAATTGCAAGGAGGAAGGATCAGGAGGGATTAGACCCACACTGGATATCAGTGTAAATAAAAACACAAGATAAGGGACACTGTGAGAACAAGGCAGCTTTGCTAATGACATCCCAATTGCAAAGTTGCTTGTTTTCACTGTCCCCTTATTCTGAAGACCATTTAATGAAACGATAACACCCCTTTAAGCTTTGAATCACCTGATTTTGTTTGTGTGAGTTTCTTCCTTTTTTCTTTCAAATTACAACTTATTGAATTCAACATTTATATGCAACAATAAAGAAACACAAAAAACAAATCCAGTAAGTGCCAGAATTAATACATCTTAATCATCATAACACAACTTGTTCGGCATTTTCAACCTGAATTCATTGAACAAACCAGAAGAAAAAAAGTGATTATCTCAAGTGGGATTTTCTAAATAGTCTAATCCTAATTATATGTTAAAAACAAGATTGAAAGAACCAATATTTTTTAACACCTATTTATATATGTAACATTTTTTTCTATATCACTAAACATGTCATTTATGAAGTGTTTAAGAAGAATAGTTCAGTAGTTAAATCCCCGTTCTATAAAATATTTACTAATCACGCAATTAATAGTAGGTTTTTAAACTGGCCTTTTATCATCAATTTGGGTAGGTGAAATGTAATCTTGTCCATTACTAGCAATGGCCATTTCCTTTTGTGTCAGAGTATGTACGGCCTGTCATGGTTATCTGTCAGTTAATATCTCTTTTCTGCTTTTAAAATGTCTGATTTTCTTGGATATACAAAGGATGGCGCTGGACCAGAAGGATGCAAAGTCAATTCTACTTCTTCATTTTCACAATCTTTGGAGAGAAACAGTAGCCCCCACCAGCGCCAGAACACACTCACCAATATTGTAGCAAAACCGACTCCCTTGATTCTGTGTAGAAACTACTGTTTGTTCAAGAGTGAACATGTTAGGACATGAAAGCTCTGAAGCTGTGTTTAGGGTATGTTCACACGGCAATCTTGCTCCTTTGTGAACATCCACTTTTCTTGATGCTCCGGTCCATCTGAAACGGCCCCAGACCCCAAAATCTAAAAAATTAGCATGTGTTTTAAACACTCCCGGGCAATGGGAAACATGCATCTGACAATTAGCAGCGTGATTAACACTGCCGGCAATGTAAAACATGTAGTGGCATTCACATGAGCGGTCGCCGATTCATATTTGCATCGCGTCAGTCCGATGCATCTTTCGGATGCGCTCCAAGCATTGACATATCATTTCTGGGTCCGTTCAGACAGACCCAGACAGGCATCACAAAAGTAGATGTTCACACGGACACAAGACGTCGTGTAAGCATACCTTTACTTCCTGACTCTGCGGTTGGCAGATACTTCACATGATTGACAGAGCTGCTGGCCTGTCATCTGCTCTGCACTCACTGTCTACCTCTGTTCATTCTAAAAAAGCTTTCTCCTCTGTCCTTTCCTGATTCTAAGCTGTAACATAATAAAATAATACAGTAATATCTAAAAATCATGGATTATTTGGTAAATATAGACCCCACACTTTTAGGGCTTGTTCACACGAGTTTACACTCCGTTTTTACAACGCTTTTAGGATCCGTTTTGGGGGTCCCCTGTCGGTCCCCAAGACGGATCTAAACAATTAGCAGTGAGATTATCACTGCTGTCTATAGCGAACACGGAGCGGCGTTCACATGAGAGATCGCCGCTGCGTGTTTCAAAAGCGCAGCTCGGCTCCATCTTGAAAAGAATTGCATGTAAATTCTTTTCAAGACGGAGCGCAGCTGCGCTATTGAAACAACACTGTAGTAAGGGCTGTTTAATCACCTTTTTGAAAAAAATCAAGTTATTTTAAAATAGAACAGACACTGATAAGCAAAAGGGTAACAATGTTTTAACCTTTGTACACTTGTGGGTAGAGTTGAAGAAAAAGCTGTATTTGTATCCAAGTCCAGTCTGCACCAACATTGGGAATGTGTAGAAGAGACCTGGAATCAGATTTTGGTCAAGATGTGCTTGAATCTGATCCAGAGCCCAGAAGGATTCAGGCAGTATAGAAAACCAAAGGTGGATTTCCCAAATGCTAACAAAATAATACAAATTAACATTTTGATTTTTAGGAGCAAAACCGTAACAATGCAGTTACAGGAAAGAATCTGCAGTACTAAGCAGATGCTAAATACTTGCAAGTCAAAGTTATGTATAAGATCAGTAAGATGACAAAAAAATTAAAGTAGCCTCATGTACAAAGCTGTAGTGGATGGTGTGATATGTAGCCTGAAAGTCACAAGTTCAAAATATTGTTACCATTTTGCTTGTCAGTGTAAAATATATTTATTGGATATGACTTTAGAACACAAAACAATTGTAAATAGGCAAAACACTGCAGGAACATTCTGGATCTCGAATTTGTTTTAAAATATATACTCCCCAGATCCCCATACATACCTCACATCAAAACTCATTATTTCCAGGGTAGAGAACGGGCCCCTCTACACTAACTTGGGGTTGGGGGGAAAGTGGTGACCACAGGGGCAACTCTCTAACAAAGTCGGGGAAAGGAATTGCCTAGCCCCATTTAATTAGATAATGGTTAACCAGGGATCCTCAAAAGCGGCCCTCCAGCTGTTGGAAAACTACAACTCCCATGATTCCCACTGTTATAGATTAAATAAAAGCATGATGGGAGATGTAGTTTCCCAACAGCTGGAGGGCCGCAGTTTGAGGATGCCTGGGTTGAACACATCTACTACTTTGAAAGCAGTTGAAAAATATTGCTAAAATCTGTTTGCCCTGGGAGCGGAAATATTTTCCCCTGGGGGAGCGCTTTGCCTGCTCCATGTCATCAATTACCTCCTCAATTTTATAAGGCTGAAGATATGGGGGCAGTAGCACTGGCCGGAAACCCCAAATTTCCCCTTGCCTCTTTGCACCGAACTAACTGGACCAACTTATTATATATTTTGGGAGTCGGAGTCGGTCTATTTTATGACGACTCCGACTCCTGCAAAATAGTCACCGACTCCACAGCCCTGGTGTGAACAAGCCCTTAAACAACAAGCTGAACAGATCTGAATGCCAGATTTTCAAATTGACACTGAAATAAAAATATTTTTAAAAATGATCCCATCGTGATCCCAACTTGAATTTTGGTACTGATGTGGCTAGGAGCATAGCAGGCACATGTGCATTTTTGGAAATTTTTAAATTAAATGTTTTTTTCGGAAATGCGTTTTAAATTTTTGCGTTCGCATGGGTAAAATATTAACGAAGGTACTCTTTTGACATATTTCATGAAAGCCTGTAAAGTTCTGAGTAGAATGGTGTTTCTTTTGTTTCTCTATCTTTTTTTCTAGCCTGAGTTATGAGGAGAAATGTAAAGGCAGGCAACACCAAAATTCGCACTTTTTTTTCCAAACTTTGAAAATCAATTGAAAATCCCAAAAAATTCTAGAATTTTTTTTCATCACATTTTGCATTCTCTGAGACAATACTACCAAATAGCAAAATCTCAAAAGACTTAAAAATAAAGAGGTAAAAATCATTGGTTCATTTGACATGGAATGACCCTATTATTTAATTTGCAAACTTCCCACGTCAATTTTACTTCATGGCAAAACCCCTTTAGGGGCTGTTTACACGGCAAGTGACAAATACCGGTCGGTTATGCGACCGGTATTTGCACTGTTTTGCGGACGTCCCCACCGGACAGAAGATTGTGCATGCTAAATGTTTTTTGGACGGCCCGCGGGCGGAAAACCCGTGCAGTGGGGACTGCTGCACGGGTTTTCCATATCGCCACGTTCTACTCATTTTCAGACGGTTTTTCAGTCGGTCTGCAAAACCGGCCGAAAACCCATGCCGTGGGGACATGGCCTTATGGTGTGGGGTTTGTGGTGTATATGATCAAATACCATAGTTAATTTGTGTGTATTAATGGACTCTTTAGCCACTTTGTCACATGACTGGTGTGCCAGTGCTCTTCTGCGATATATATGTGATGTACTTATGAGCTTGACTTACTTTTGCTGTACATCTCTGTGTAAACGGTTTAAACCAAGCTGTTGCTTATGTTCATAGTTTATAAGCATATTTTATTTTGCGTATGATAGCATTGATATGACAGACCAATCTCATGTAAACATAATTGTATTTGCTTACGATTCCGTTATTGACTCTCTTTTCAATAAACCGAGTTTAACCCCTTAAAGGGGTTGTCTCGCTACAAAGAATAGCTTTCAAATTGTAGGGAACACAAAATAAAGGCATTTTCCAAATATATTGCTTTGTTCCTCTGTTTTCCCTAAGGAGATACAAGTGAATTTATGACCTCCCTGGCTATTTTTAGTTCCTCAGTAACTGACCTGTAAACAATTCTCTCCCCTGTTTTTGTTCAATGAGATAACAGTGAGTGACTTCATCACACAGGTTGAGGCAGTGTCCATTCTGCTGAGCAGTGAAAGAAGCTTGATTTTATGTAAAATAAACAGAACTTAATTAGGGCTTTTGTTTTGGGGATCAGAAAAAGCCTTCTGAGATCAGTTTTTAAAAGCTGCTTAGCTAATCTGATCTAATTAGCAACTGAAAGCACGGAGCATGGAGCTGTATGCAAATGAGTCAGTCTGAACCAGGAAGTGACAGAGTATTTCATTCATGCATTCTGTGAAACTCTGTAGGGAGACAACTCCTTTAAGCATCGGGCGTGAACAGGCTTTTGGGTATGTTCACACAGTCGTGGATGTGGATGCAGCGGTTCGCACCCTATAGTTTAAAATAGGGCTCCTGCTGCGTCTTTCGGACCAAGAATTGACATGTCAATTCTTGGAACGGTTCCGAAAGATTCAGTGAGACACACATCACCGATCACTCATGTGAATGCCAATGCGTGTTTCATAGTAACAGCAATGTAAATCACACTGCTAATTGTTAAATGCGTGTTTGGGTCCGAGAGACAGATCCAAACACGCATCTAAAAAACCGTATGTTCACATGGACACAACACGCCGTGTGAACAATACCCTTAATGACGCAGCTATATTTTTACCTTCTTGTGTTTGAACAGTTGTAACTTTTTTTCTAAAAAAAATATTAATGACGCAGTTGTATGAGAACTTGTTTTATGTGGGAGAAGTTGTATATTTGAGGGGCATTGTTTGATTTTAAATATAAATAACTGCAGGATTTTTCTTTATTTTTTGCTGTGTGAACATAAAAAGAAGAGTTTTCTGCATTTGTTTTTATTGTTATTATTTATTACACCATTCATATTTCACACTAAAAAAACCTGTTAGATTAATTCTACAGGTTATTATGGGCATGTGGATACCTAATGTGTGTAGCTTTTTTATGTATTATATGCACAATTTTTTATTTTATTTTTTTCTACACTTTTTGTCTTTACTTTTTTTTTTTTTTTAAATCCTCTTAAGGAATAACTATTTTATTTTATTTTTATTTCTAACACTTAGTAATGAATAATACTCCTGTATGGTAATACAGGTGCCGCTGCAATATCCACTGCCCAATAATGTTCAAGAATTAAAAAAAACTTTTATTAGAGATCCAAAAAATAAATAAAACATGCAAAAATACATGGACCCATGCATGGAAGAGCAAATATAGAAGTTGCGTTTACAGAGACTGACGCGTTTCGAAGCCGTACTACGACTAAGAAGCTTCGGCTTCGAAAGCGTCAGTCTCTGTAAACGCAACTTCTACTATTTGCTCTTCCATGCATGGGTCCATGTATTTTTGCATGTTTTATTTTTTGGATCTCTAATAAAAGTTTTTTAATTCTTGAACATTATTGGGCAGTGGATATTGCAGCGGCACCTGGACTTTCTTTTGCTTTTGTGCACCACGAGGCGGTGGTAGTGCATGGCTCTATCCCTCCCAGGAGCATTCATATGCAGGTGAGCATACCCATTTTCTATTTGCACCTGTATGGTAATACATTACAATGTGTGTCAGTATGACACAGGCTGTTTTCAGGGGAACATACAGTGTGCCCTGACAGCAGGCTTACTAAGCAGACAGCCCTGGGGCTATGCTAGATCCCCAGAGCTGACTGCATAGTCATTCATCAGGCTCTGGGAATCCCGGTGACCCAATGGAGCAGAGGAAACCCCTTGGATTATGCCACGGTTACAGACCGTGACAATACAAGGGTTAAGCGGTGGGGATCAGAGGCTTTCTCCGGTCCCTGCTGTGCACAGACACCGCTCTAGGAATGAAGCTATTAACTACATCTCCGTTCCTAGTGCTAGAAGCTGCAAACCCCCTTGGTAGGCAGCAACATCTTTTGCCGTTGCTGCAGACAGAAGACCTGCTCTGCTTTACGTTAAAAGTCGGCGGGCAGTCATTAAGGGGTTGAAAAAGAGTTGCTTGCACCTGCTGCTATTCCAGTGCTGAATCTACCGGTGGTGTCCCCTGGTCTTTGTTTACTTACCTACGATTGGTTTGTGACCACTACAGCCAGTCAGTGGCCTTGGTGGTCACGTGTCATCCCTTAGACATCACTGAACGGCTTGTGAGTGGTGGTGTCAAGAGACAGACCTGTGGTCAACAGGGAGTTATCAGAGATTGGGGAAACCACCTTTAGCTTCAGTTGGGAAGTTCCTTTAAATTCCCCCCCCAAAAAAAAACCCTTTTACGACATCCTCATGAATATATTACAACCACATCTTGAGAAAGGAGCATTTGAGTATGTGTTCTATGTTAACCTGATCTAGCAGAGCGATGCAATGTTTATTGTTGGGACGATGAAACAACCCCTTTAAATGAGTTATTGTCAGGCAGTGCCTTAGTTTTGCCACAAGGTGGTAGCATTGCACTCTAGTTCTCTTGTGGGCATTGCTGGCATCCATATTTTGTGATATATTGAAGGTGCCAACTTTACTTGCAGGGGCAGGAAACGTCGAGGAAGCTTTGAAAGCCTACAGAACCAGTTTTGGCAGGTTGCAGTACTTGGACTCTCTGAGTTCAGGTGACCCGTTTATGTTAAATCTAGAAAATCCCTTAATGGAAGCAATTGTTTGACCAAGCTTTAAATACTAATGTCTCTGGCAGCTGCTGGGTAGCCTGTTCTTCTCTTCAGAACTGCTCTGGTTAGGGAACTTAGTCATAGAGAACACCGTTCCAAAATCCACCCCTGGTTTCTGATGGCTGAGAAACACATTTGGTTGTTGCAGGACTGGTCAGATGCCAGGGCCTAACGAGCCAATGTGTCTAAAAATGTGCTGCAGGCTCCAAGCTTTCATTCTTCTGTATATTTCTATGGAAGTTCTTATCGACTGACTCATAGGATGGTCTGAGGGGTTTCTTACCACTACAGCAATTTGTCCACCCTTTGGTTATGGCAAGACAATCTTTAATAGTTGTTAACTTTGAATGGCTGCAGAAGTACTGCAGATAATCTTGGCAGAGTCATCATATTCCCAGCCAGTGTGACGGGAGGTAATTAGAAGACCCTTGACCCTATTAAAGGGGTTATTCGGGACGTTACAGGTTTCATAGTACACTATAAACAGCATTTATATGGAAAAGTAAAGATATTTCACTACCTTCAAGTGTTTATTTTCTTTTGTCTCCTTATTCATCCATCATAAGATCCAATTTTTCCAGTGAAACTTCCTGCTTGTCTGAGAATCAGTAGTATTCCAGCATCTCTTTCCTACAAGTCCTAGACTGCACTGCAGTCTGGGACTTGAGTTATCACTGCTAGACTAGGTGCTGACATTAGTGTGTGAACTCCCCCAGCTCTGTACTTATTGTCATGATAATAGGACTCATTCACAGGAGCGTGCATTCCTGCCTCTCTCACACAGAATAAGGGGCCGGCAACATTTCACTCTGCACGGCCAGGAGCTTGCACACGAACACTGCAGCTGCTTCTACAATTAGAAAACAGCAGAATTGTACTCGGGGCCTAATGTTGCGTGTAAGGGGCTGGCAACAATTTCACTCTGCACAGCCACCAGCTCCCCATTGACAATGCAGCTGCTTCTACAATCAGAAAACAGCAGAATTGTGCCTCAGTGCCTTGGGTGAACATAGAAGGGAGACGGATCTGTGCTCTGGAGGAGTTCATGGAAGACTGGATTCAACTGTAACAAACCTCCAGCTGTGAGTGGAGAAGAGATCACTGCTCTGAGTTCATAGAAGACTGTCTAGACTGAATGCAGGGTGTGCTATGTAAACAGCTCTTACAAAATAAGACTACAAAAGGAGAGGAACGACACAGTGACATGTGGAGGGGGGGAGGGGTTGACCACACTGACTTGGGAGCGAGCATGAACAGTGAAGGTGGGGGGGGAGTATGATGTCACCCCCTTCAGTTAAGAAACACCCAGCTGTGAGGGGAAGAAACGCCCCTTAATTTAAGTAACTGATAAAATCAAGCTACAAGAGAGCAGCCGAACTGATGAAGTGATACATCCCCGTTAACAACGAAGCCCTGGGCACTTGCGGAAGCAGCAACTGGAATATCAGAGGGTTGTCCGACTCCCCTTTTTTAATTTTAACTATGGTGCAGAGGCTGAGAAAAAAAGCATACTGACCTCCTAAGTTGCGTTCGATACAGCGATGTGCCTGCCGATCTTCTTTGCTGGCCTCCTGTTGTTGTCTGGCTTGGGCCAAACGGAAGGGCACCTCTGCAGCCGCCATGTTACACTACCCAATGTTGCTGTTACACAGTTAAAGAGAACCTTTCACATAGATTCTGCCCCCCCTTGCTGATGGCAGCACAAGCTTGTGTCAGATCTGCTGTTTCCAGCACTGTGCCCCTTATTCTGTAAGATGCTGCAGTTTCAGAGCATTTAATGATCAAATCTGCATTTTTTTCCATACCCTGCCCACCTGAGGCTAGCCACGCCCACCTCAACCTATTACTTTGAAACATGTGAATAACTGTCAGTGGGCGGGGCTAGACTTTGGTGGGCGTGGCTAACACCTGCTCATGAATAAGATTTGAGCATTAAATGCTCTGAAACTGCAGCATCTTACAGAATAAGGGGCACAGTGCTGGAAACAGCAGATCTGACACTAGCTTGTGCTGCCCTCAGCAAGGGGGGCATAACCAAGGTGACAGGTTCCCTTTAAGGTTGCTGTCGGCAGTGTAATGTGACTGCTGCAGCCAATTGCAGGTTGCAGCGGTGATGTTCAGCCTAAGCTTGAAGACAGCAGGAGACCAGAATAGAGCACTGGTAATTGCATTGCTAGAATGACCGTGAGGTTTGTCATTATTCCGGTAAGGAGCTATGGATTGGGCTCACTCGCTGCATCTACTCCATAGGCAGTGGGTGCCAGCTATTACTTACAGCTGATGCCTTCTGCTAATAATCCCGGCTCCAATCACTGCTGTTCTATCCTTTTTGATCCCGAAGCAATTGTAGCCTTGGTGTCTAAATGAATGAAGAACAGTGCAATGAAATCTAACTTCCCACCTCCCCCCGCAACGAGAGCACGGGGTGCTGAGTAGTTGCTATAACTGCTGGAAGCCGAATGAAGGCTTCTGTGGCTGCCATGTTAGAGCTCCTATTGCTTCCTGACCATATAATGCAGATGGGTATACAAGCAATCAAGCCCCTTCAAGTACTACTGTAAAAGAAGAAAAAAAAGTAAAAAAAAAAATAAAAATTAAAAAAAGCCCCCTTTTGCCATTTTAAACATAAAAAAAGCCAAAAAGATCATTTGTATTGCCATGTCCATAAAGGTACGATCTATTAAAATATGACATTTTTCCCGTGTGCCGAACACCGTAAAAGAAAGAAAATTCCAAACGGCGAAACTGTTTTTTGGTCCTTTCACATCCCCAAAAAATTGGAATAAAAAGTCGCATGTATCCCAAAAGGGTACCAACAAAAAGTACGTTTCAGCTCGCAAAAAAATGCGCTCACTCCAGTCCATTCATGAAAAAACGAAAAAGTTATTTTGTTTGCAGAAAACGACGCTGCAGCACAAAGTTAACACCTAGGGAATTTTTTTAATATTTTTTTAACGTGCTAAAACTTAACGAAAACCTTACAAATTTGTTATCACTAAAAACATCCCGACCTATAGAATACAGATAACGCATGATGTATACCAAAGAGTGAAGGCCTGCAAACATGGCTCAAGTAGTTTTCTTTTTCCACAGTCCGCTTATCATTTTTGGGGTTTCCCAGTACTTGATATGATACAATCAAACCCTTACAAAGTACATCTTATCCTGCACAAACCAGGTCTCATATGTCTATGAGGAATGAAAAATAATAAATAACATTTAGTAAATATATTATTATACCCACGACTATATAAATATATAGGTGTTATATGTGTATAGATTAAATGTATACAATATATTGTTTATGGCTATTTAATGTTTGTATTGTGTATGTTGACCTTTCTCTTGTTATATTCTTACCACTTCAGCTAAAGCCTATGTTTTCATTGTCTATAGCTCACTGCCGACAGCAACGAGCAGGGCTCCTATGTCGTGGCAATGGAAACCTTCACTAACTTGGGCCCCATTGTGGACATGTGTGTTGTAGACCTGGAGAGACAGGGTCAGGGACAGGTAATACTGATGTATCTTCATTTAGTTTGTATTTCTTATCATTTCCGTGCACTGTTTTTTATGATTTTTCTCTCTGCAGCTTGTTACCTGCTCTGGAGCTTTTAAGGAAGGTTCACTTCGAATTATTAGGAATGGCATTGGTATCCATGAGCATGCCAGCATTGACCTACCAGGGATCAAAGGTATTGTTGAAAGTTAGGCCCCATTCATAATCGCCTCCATTCGTGGTATCTGGTGAGAAACGGTGAAAAGTGTATGAAGGCTAATACTGCAGTAGGGCCATGATGACGAGCGGTAATTATGGCAAATATAGTCCAGTTCAGACTACTAGATCCGTCTGGACCCATCACGTCCCTACTAAAGAATCCGTCTGGACCCATCACGTCCCTACTAAAGATTTCGTCTGGATACATTTTTCACAGTACTCCGACAGATACCACAAAGGAGGGCAAGAAAAGTCATGTGAATGGTGCCTTACAGACCAGGAGTTTGTTTCTATGGGAGCTTGAAAACTTGTTTTAAAGGGGTTGTCTCGCTACAAAGATCAGCTTTCAACATGTAGGGAACACTAAATGAAGACGTTTTCCAAATATATTGCTTTGTTCATTTTTTTTTTTTTTTGAGGAGATACAAATGAATTTATCACCTTCTGAGGGATTTCAGGTTTCTCTAGTTACTGACCTGTTTGCTTGTTCTCCCCTGCTGTTTGTCTTAGCTGATATCAGGGAGTGACATTATCGCACAGAACTGCTGGCAGCCTGAGAGCTTGTGTGTTATCTGATCGGTCAGACAAAAGACACTAATTACTACTGTTTACTTTAGCTCTCAAGCTCTCTGCACCAGGTAGCAGGAGATTGTTAATCTAGTTAGCAGAAGTGTGAATACATATGCTAATTACAGACAGCTTGACCAGGAAGTGACCAGATCCATGGATGAAATAATGCTGCTTTGCTCTATGAAACAGTGAGCTGAGACAACCCCTTTAACCCCTGTCCATGTTCCCTGTCCATGGGCCCCTCTCTGAGCCAGAGCGGAAAACGGATCTATACTGGCTGCTCTAGTTGTGGTGGATTTCAGCTGTACTTGTATTAAATGGACACCATTCATCTGAACGGATGCCATGACTCCAGTGACAATGGCTTGCTAGCTGATTCTTCCCCCAGCAAAATCCTCTGTTTGGCGGGAGCATGACCCAGGGCAATCTTTTGGTCGCCTATGAGGCCACATTGAGAATAAGTTGTCTCTGATGACACATTGCTTTTAACAATTGTACTCGCTTTTATTAAAAACATCAGAGCTTGTGGTCACATACATCCCCACGTGGGTCCAAAACGCAATTGATTTTGCCAGTCATCAATCAACAAGATCAACACTTTTTTAAATTCCTGGTGCTTTATGGTGATTTGTGTATTTTCTTGTTACCTAATGGCCTTTCTGCTCTCCATCAGGTTTGTGGCCGCTGCGAGTTGCTGCCAGTCGCGAGACGGATGACACATTGGTCTTATCTTTTGTGGGACAGACCAGGTGCGTTATGAACTGTAGTGGTTGGTTTTGTAGCTTGTAATAGATTTTTGAGGTCATAATAATGTAAAGTTGTCTTGCAGAGTTTTGACTTTGTCTGGGGAAGAGGTGGAGGAAACTGACCTTGCTGGCTTTGTGGACGATCAGCAAACCTTTTTTCTGTGGGAACGTGGCACATCAGCAGCTCATTCAGGTAACAAAATGATAGATGTCTGGAAATAAAGAAAAACTCGGGCGACTCACAGCATCTTTAGTTTTATTATAGATGTAACATGATGCATTTGAGGAAAATGGTCGTTTTTTTGCGTCTCTTAACACTTTAAAGTCAATTGTGAGTACAGCAAAATCCCACTTTAAATGGGGTTTTCTTGCCACACGGATTAGCTTTAAAGGGGTGTTGCACGACTTTCAAAAGCTTGTTTGTCCAATGGGGCATGATTAAAAATATTAAAAGAAGAAGTCAAACTATATACCTCCTCGATTGCTCCTGTTCTGTAAAACAGTGGCCGATCGCCATTCACCCCGTTTACAGTGTAACGTTCAATCCGTTGACGTGCTATGTGCAGCTAATCACAAGCCAGAGCGGTCATGTGCACGTGACATTGTGGCCTGTGATTGACTGCACATGAACGTTCACTGTACAACAGGGAGGAACAGCCACTGGGACAGACAGGAGCATCTTAGAGGTAAGTAAGATTCTCTTTTTCTATTTTTAATCATGCCCCATCGGACAAAACAAGCTTTTGAAAGTCTCAGAACACTTCTTTAAAGATGTAGGCAAAGGTAAATCAAGATTATATATAAACGTTGAAGATCCAGCACGACCCAAGGACAATATAAAATCATGCAAAATTTATTTCAAGAAATTATTATATCCACTATGAGTAAGCGTGCCATGCACTAATCCCGAAACGCGTCAGTGTTTTGGTCCTATGGACTCTCTGGTTACCACTCCTAGCCATCTGAACATGTGCTTTTTTCATTTTTTGTTTTTTAATAATTTCTTGAAATAAATTTTGCATGATTTTATACAGGGTGGATTTGATTTAAATCTAACTGATTTAAATCACGATTTAAATCACGATTTTAAATCACAAGTCAGTTAAGGCTTGGATTTAAATCAGTGATTTAAATCAAAGTTTCTACCTAAACTAGTTTCTTGCTATTTGAAAACATGCAAGTAATAGAACGATTTTTAGAATACACTATTTATATTACTTTATTCTCCCCAGTTTAATGGGTTTTAATCATTCATATTTGGACACCACTGTTCAGTTGAACTTAGGAAGTAGAAAAATAATCCTGAACCTTAATAACAATTTAAATAGATTAATTCAACTGAAACAATAACATTACAGAATAAGTTTATATTGCTTAAACAAACAACCAAGTTTGTTAACTAATTTGGCTAAACAACAATATATATCTATTTTTTAAGAAACTTAGACTGTCCAGCCCACCACACAAGAAAAACTTAAATACTACTGTCCCTGCTGTCCTCTGTAGCTCACTTGTCGACATCTTCATCATCCATCTTCTTCTTTGTTTCCTATTGATAATCTGAAAAGAAAACAAGCATTCCAGCTTTATTGGTCCCAACCCGATTTGTCTCAATTTAGAATGAATGATCCAAGAAGGAAGTGAGAATATTCTTTCAACGCCTGCAGAAGAAGCTACTGCTGTTAAAAGGGAAATCATTACTTGAACAGTCTCTAAATCCAGCGCTTAACGTGACTTCCACCAGTTTTACTGGTGTGTCCTTCCCTAAAATATCTTACTCAAACATATTATTACATGAGATTGGTTCCCCCTTAGCTCTGAAGTTTATTATAGTTGCATTAAAGAAGGATGATTGCTGATACCCATGTCATAGCAACGCCTCTTCCTCATGCACTTAGTTATTGACCCTGATATTGGATTTGTACAATAATTGGCCAAAAAATGAGTCGTGGATTCAGGGCTTGTCCCATTCGAATGTTTACTGCTTGTAATTTAATTCTGTCCATGTGTAGGTTCTTTTTAAGTGTTCACGTCAGTTCCTTCCAAATTTCAACAGCATCCGGCAATAAAACAGCTATTTTTCTGTATTTTAGTTTAAGCTCTTGAGAAGATGGGTTTCAGGAAGCTCAGCATATTTCAACATTTCGCATAAGCCCAATGTTGAAGGATTTTGGCCGTGACATTGCCAACAATTTTATCTCTATTTTCTTCACAAAAGTGTCCATCAGAATAGGCCAGTTTTTTGATATACGCTCAAAACATCCACCACAGAGTTCCATCTAACATCTTGTGGGAGCCTTGAGTCTTGGTTCCACCCATCCTTTTCAGAGCCTTCGCAGCAAATGATTATGACGTGAAGTATTTAGCAATTTCAACCAACAATAGCCTTTATTTTCTGTAGACACTTAAGTGTCCTTTGGCTAAGAGGTGCAGCAAATAGCACTGCAACCATATGTTATTACAGCTTTGTATTCCCTCCCTGCTCTTCTAAATCTCTTCTCATCTTGGATACGTTTGCAGCATTGTCAGTTGACCAAACTGACGTACAAGACATTTGAATCTTGTACAACATGTCGATTATAGCTTTTACTGCCACTTCTTGGTAAGTATACCGCTGATGTTTGCATTTCCAGACGTACAGTTGTTTGTGCAAGAGAGACTATACCTTCTTCTTTGTTATACAAGCACATACAATAGGAGATCATTGTGGACATTACTCCACCCATCAATATACCTTAGGTTAACAATTTTACCCTCCAGAGCTTAGTTGCACATTGCTCCATATCTCTTCATTACACTTTGATCCAGCAGTTTCCCTGCAACATCCTACTCTGCTGCGGAACTGTATCCTGGTTCTCAGTGACTGGAACCATATATAAATGAAATGTGGCTTCTCAAGTCATACGGAAAGAAGAGTTCGTTGCATACATGCAACTGGCAATTTTTTTCCCCATCAATCAACTCTTTTTCTAATCGACTAGTTCTTATCACAAACCTAACTAATGGTGGTTCCAGGAGGTAAAGGTATTCTTCCTTATTGGGATGATGGTAGATATGTGGCTGTGGGGTGGATACTGCTGATGATGCTGCAGCAAATGAAGCACTATCCTGGATTGGATAACGACCTGAAACTGTAAGAACAGGATGAGGGTGAGTCTAGGGAGGGGATATTTCCGGAAAGTCCAAGAAATTGCCCGTTGTCATAAAGGCTCAAAAAGAAAGGGTCAGAGTTGCGAGTATATTTTTATTGTTAATAGAATGGGCCCTAATAGATCAGCTACAAGAACCCTCCTGCACGTTGAGCATTCGGAGGTGGCCGTGCGCATATATAGTTAATTATAAATGGTGTTTTTTCTGTCGTTCAACATATGCTGTACCAAATAGAACCGTAAACAAGCAGTAAAACCGATAAGAAATAGAGATTATATCCCTCCCATCCCCCCCCTGTCTCTCTCGTTAGATCGGTGGTGTGTTACACGTATGGACAGTATCATTTTGCGAGGATCTGCCATCTTCAACACATTCCTTCCAATAAACCCCCTCGTATGGCTTGTGCAACTTCTCAGCGCTGAAGAATACCTTTCGCTAGAAATAGCATGAACTGAAGGTCAACTAATAATCACGTTGCAATCGAGATACTGCATTAAATTCATTGGCCTCAGAGTGACTACGTGCTGGGCCTGACCGATGTATGCCATGTCAAGTCGACTTGTGTAGCATGCGTTTGCCTTTTAAGGCACAGCTATGCCTGCCGATGACCGGATAGGTGCGAGAGGAGCTTCAAAAAAAAATCCCATAACTGGTGTGTACGTCTATATACTGTTCCAGGCAGCCGCGATCAACGCGCCCTCCAATACCTATCTTCCTTTCCTATCTTCTCATCCTAGGCCCTGCTCACCCTCCTTGCGACCCGATCGCCAATACATACGAGGAGTGGGCCACTTTCATGTCAGTAGATGAGCACTCTGAGAGAACGTTTGCGTCGTATTACATTATTCTTTGGTCGAGCATGCCCTACCTCCTGCTCACACTTCGGTACGTTCGAATCACAATTCATCGTTTGGTATTTGAGTGCAGATACTATTCCACACCAAACAATTCAGAAACATATTGTGCCTAACTGATTATCTCTGTTGGTAGCTTGTGGCTACTGGCAGGCACAATTGCAGAACTGTAATTACGTGTCACTTTAAACATTTTTGGAAAGAATCGTATCCGCCCACTTGCAACTGTCAATAAAAACGCCACAACTGCATTTCAAGGTGTGTGTAACATTATTTAGCTATGGACTTATATGAGAGCGGGTCAGTTTTTAACCTTCTGGTGCGGGAATGACAATAAGAGACTTAGATTTGAGGTATACTGCGAGTAAGTGACAGCGGAGTCGTGGCAGTGATCAATATCGTCGCTTCCTCTACAGCCTCTACTGCGGAACCACAGCGGTGCGACTCCTCATGGAAGCGCTGCCTATATGTTTGCCAAAGATGCCCAGCTAACAAACTAATCTGTGTGACAGAGATCAACAACAGCATGCGGAATTTAAGATAACATCGTTGAGAATTGCAGCACCGTATTGTGGAAAGAGTTAAAAGTATATAATGCCTCCCGCCCCCCCCCTGCTCCAAAAACAATAAAGCCCCCCCGACAACATCAAACCATCACCCGACCCACCCAGAATATAATCGCAATAGTATGAAAGGAATAAAATAAAAAAAAATAATATAAAACCCGCTGCCCCTCAATCCAAAAAACACCCCGAATACTTCAGTCAAAAACACGAAGTGTAGTACCAATGGTGTGGGGGATCGTGCAGGAATTCTATGCAATCTGATAATCTTTCGTACTATCACGTCTAAGCCAGGTTCCCAGGCACTGCGAACCTACTCGAGTCTCCTGATATTCCCTTTCAACCACCTCTTTCAATTGCAATCTGAAGGAGCATATCCTTTTACGCTAAACCACTGGCCAACTCCTTATTCTTTATACCCTACCGCGTCAAGATCGAATTACCACCCCACTCCAGAAAATCTATGAGTAAACCGTGCAATCAATGCTGAGGCAAAATTCAGTGATACCAAACATACATCTCTGATCGTCCTGGCCTTGTTACATACCAATGCATACCGATAGGGATTTATCGATCCAACTCTGTTCGGCTGGGATGGTGACATCACTAAACCTGCTGTCAAGCAACAGCGGACGGGAGCCTATGTTTATATTTTGTTACTGCAAACTAAACCCTTTAGAGCTCTTGATCCTTCTGCCCTGCTGTTAAAACTCCTACATCACCAATGTCGCTCTAACCGAATCAACTAGAGATAGCAGAGCTGTTATACTAATCACTACTGTAGACCTGCCCATAGCCTGAACATGAATTTAATGGTTTGTCTGAAGCTGACTGTGTGAAGAGAAGTTTCTGATGAGCACAGCGTGGCGAGAACACCCACTGATAATATAAGCAGCTATAAACCTAGCTACGTTCGGCTCAGTGGCCAGAAAGTAACCTGTGCTTTAGCCCTGAGAGACAGAACCTTAATTAATGGTGTACAACTATCTCATTCGTAATGAGATAAAGTGAATGTATTATGCAAAACAGACATAAATAGTATAATACATAGGAATATATTTTCCCAAAGTGTTTTTTTGCCATGAAAAAAGTTAATCAGCTATTCCACTGGATAAATGGTCTGCCTGGAAGCCACACTCTTGGATCCCAAAAATCACTGTAAATGAGGCCTAGTCTTTCACTAGCGTTTGGCACGTTCAATATCTTTTAGGACTGATGTAGATATGTCAGGTGCTGTACTCTTCTCTTTCACAGGTCCTGTAGACATCGAACAAATCGAGCAGAGTCACATGTTGGTCGCTGCTCACTCAGAGAGAAAAGTCTAAGGGACTATGAAGCTCCTGTTTTAAGTGATTGTGTGGGACCCCTCAGCATTTAAACTTTTATTATTTCTAACCTGTAAATAAATGATTAATGTATTTAATGACAATATTGCAACAACCAAATAGTAATTAAACCCCTTTGTGACATTGGACTAACCCTAAGACCATTTGCATGGAAGATGTCCAGGCAACTTGATGTATGGGAATATCCAAGAGAAAGTAGCTCATAAGCAGAGCCCGCAAATCGACTCAAGGACAAGCTGTATAATACATTGGGCTTTAAAGTGCATTGGCCGGAACCAGAGTTTAACCAGTCGCCTGCCAATTAACTTCACTTAGATGTTTTCGTCAATTGCAACCTCAGCATGACATGTGTATGGCAGCTCATCTTTCTGCATCAGCACCCCATGAGCTCGATCGTGGGGTGCATGATAGCTGTCCATGTATACATCCAGAAGCCCGAGGAAACAAGAGATTTTAACAAATGTTAGTTGTAGTAGTGGCATGTAGTGCACTGCATTAGACCAGTGATCTGTTGATCGCAGAGTATAGTCCCCTATGGGGGCAAGTAAAAATAAAGTGTAAAAAGAAGTACAAAAAAACCTATACTCAAAAAGTAAAACACGTACATCTCTCTTTCCCCATTACAAATACCAGTCATCCCAAAAAGATAGAATCGGTATTGCAGTCCACTGCTTGTCCGCCCAGCTAGCACCTCCCAGAGCTCTGCGCCTGGTGGATCCCACATGGAGGGTTCACGAAAGAGGATCAGAGCTCTCTCCGGACAGACCTTGGACAAAAATAGAAGCTCCATACCTGGATACGGCTTCTTCAAAAAGTGGGGACCCCTTTGGCTCCGAGCCAGTTATGGATTGTGAAACGGCAGCAGTGGTCCAAGCCCTTATCCAGGCTGTTAGGGACTCCCTTTATGTCAAAGATTAGGATGTCTCAACCTCTAAGGCAAAGGTTTCCTTCAAACGCAGCAGAAGGCAGCTCTTAGTGTTTCCTACTCATCCAGAGTTTGAGGAACTTGTCGCCAGGGACTGGAAACATCTGGACAGGAGTTTCTTTCCTAGTAGACGGCTTGACACCCTTTGTCCTTTTCTGGAGGAAACGGCAAAGTGGTCCAGAGGTTCCATTGGGGTAGTCTCTTGGTTCGCAAGGCCCATGGCTATTCCCATCTCGGATGCTGCAGCCCTTAGGTACAGCACAAAGAAGTGTCTTGTTGGGTTTTGTAAGGCCTTTTCTGAGGCGGCTGGAGTGGGCCTGCATCCTTCTGGATCAGTAAAGTCTGTATGGTCTGGTATAAGCAGCTGCAGCAAGGACTATTGGCTGGAGCCGCTACGGAATAACTGCTTTAGTTCAGTTCCTAGCTCGCAGGTGCCACTACATTTCTTTGAGAGGCTGCTAATGCGGTGGCGGTTCGCTGCTATTTGTGGTTAAGGTCTCTGTTGGCAGATGTGGCCTCTAAAATGCTTACTTCACTTCCCTTCTTCGGGAGTTCTTTGGTAAGCGTTTGGACAAGATTATTTCTGTGGCTACAGGGGGGTTGCAGTGTTCTTCTCCCTCAGATGCGGCCAGTGTGGCATTATGTACACAAGAAACGCTCCCAGTTCCGGTCTTTTCGGGATATTTTTTATATGCCAGCTGCAGAGAAGACTCCGCGTCCCACAAGAACCATGTGGCCTCCAACGAAGCCAACGTCTTCCTGGCGGTCGCTCTTGGTCTGAAGACTTGCCCCCACCCGAGGACTCTCTTCCCGGGTTGGTGGCCGGCTCCTCCAGTTTCACAACATCTGGCAGATCCATGTCAATACAGTATTCATTTCATCTCCATTCCCCCAAATGCGTTCTTTCCCATTCTTCACGTCTGCCTCCAGGTGCGGGCGTTCCCCTTTTTTTTCAGGTGATCCATGCCCTTCTTCTTTAAGGGGTGATTGTGCCGGTTCCTGAGTGAGTGTGCTTTCTACTCAAACCTGTTTATGGTCCCGAAAAAAAGGTGGCTCTGTAAGGCCGGTGTTGGACCACGAGGAACTCAACCAGTATGTGCGAGTTCCCGGTTTTCGTGTGAAATTGCTCCGGTCAGTGGTGGCATGTTTGGAGCACAGCGAGTTTCTTGACACAATAGAAATCAGGAGAGCTTATCTGCACTTTCCTATCACCCGGGTCCACCAGTGGACTCTCCGTTTTACGGTAGTTCCTCGGCATTTTCAGTTCAGGGCTCTGCCCTTTGGTCTCTCGACCGCACCAAGGGTCTTCACAAAGGTACTGGCACCTCTGATGGCGATCCTTTGCATCAGGTGCATTACCATTATTTTCTATCTGGACAACCTTCTGGTGAATGCTCCGTCACGTCGCGCCAGTCTGGACAGCATCAGGATCACAATAGACACTTTGGCACGCTTTGCATGGGTTGTCATTTTCGACTAGTCCTCCCTGACCACATCCCAGAGAATGGAATTTTTGGGGATGATTCTGGTCCCTCGGGTAGCCAGAGTTTTTCTCCCACTGCAGAAAATACAGCGTTAATGGTCAGATGTGTTCCTGCTTCAGAAACGCACCCCATGCACTCTTTGCACTTGCATGCCGGTGCTTGGTAGGATGGTGACTGCCTTCGATGCAGTATCCTTCGCCCAGTTTCATTCTTGCCCTCTTTAGTGTCCCTGGACAGACAATTTTACCTTTCGTCCAAGGTGTGGGCTGGCCTCGCTTGGTGGCTGGTCTCCAAAGCTCTTCGTCAGAGAGAGTCCTTTCTGTCCCAAAAATGGCGGATCATCACTATGGACTGGGGAGTGGCGCTGTGTTCGTTATACGGATGATGCAGGGTCCCCGGTCCCCCAGGGAATCCAGTTTACACATCAGTGTTCTGGAATTCAGAGCCATTTTTTGGCGCTATCGCATTGTCCCCTCTCCTCCTGGGTCACCCCGTTAAAGATTCATTCTGACCACATCACAGCTGTGGCCTATTTAAATCACCAGGGAAGCACCGGTAGCCGGGCGGCTTTTCTGGAAGTCTCAAGGATTCTGCGATGGGTGGAACACTCAGTTCTGGCTCTATCAGCAACTGATGGGGTGGAGCATTGGTTAGCTGATCGTCTCTCAGTCAGACGTCCCGAGAGTGGCCACTTCTCCAAATGGTTTTTCGCCTTCTTTGCTAGATGTGGGGCATTCCAGATGTCGGTCTGTTTGCCTCTCGCCTCAATTGCCAGCTCCTGATTTATGTGCTCTCCTCTTGTGGTAGATGAGCTGGTTCTACCTTGAAGCCAATTTTCTCTGGTTTACCTCTTCCCTCCCTGGCTTCTACTGCCTCGAGTGCTCAAGCGCCTCAAGAACGAGTGGGTACCAGCCATTCTCATTGCCCCAGATTGGCCTCGCAGGACCTGGTGCGTGGATCTTGTTGCCTTATTGGCAGACGCTCTGTGGCCTCTTCCTCTGCGCCAAGACCTCCTTTTACAAGGTCCTTTGTTCTATCCCACCTTACCACCACTACGTTTGAAGACGTGGCTGTTGAAACCACAATGCTAAAATCATGCGGTTTCTCGGCGC